>WBNH01009176.1:33375-78382 GCA_013401255.1 Urocolius indicus | reverse complement strand
CCCCAGATAAGGTATAGGCAATGCAATAGCATCGTCTCTGTAGCATATAATGAAGTCAGAGTGATTTAGACCTGTTAATGGCAAGAACTCTGCCGTTGGTGGCAGCAACAGAATTTAGAAGGACCACTGTTATGACTGGTGTTTGTCATGATATGTGAGTGTGAAAGTTTTCAAGTTTTAATGATATTGTAAGAGAACAAGTAAAATGATCTTGAAATTGAAAAAATGATCTGGTTAGAGGACGTGCAAAGCTTGGGGAAGAAACAGGGGAAGAGTGGCTGTTCATCCTCTGGTAGCTCATCTGACATGCCTGGTTGTCCTCAGTGTTGGGGGTGGGGATGGGTAGTCTGAAATCCTCAAATCAGCCTTGCCACCTATGATGACCAGAACTGTCTTACACAACTGTGCTGACACTTAGCTGCACAGGCAACCTGTAGGACAACTCAACTGCAGAGTGAAAGTTTGGACAAATTTACTATCTTCACAAATTTTTTTGTGGTATTGAAGTGACTGAGGGGGAATCTGATTGTTAAATGTAATGTAAAATTGCATTTTTTCAATCCCTTTTTGTTCCTTTGTTACTGTTTAACATACTGCAACCACATGTTGACCTGCTCTTTTATTCTCAACTTTGCGTGTAACAGTGTGATCTTACAGAATCACAGAATGGTTGAGCTTTGAAGGGACCTCTGGAGGACCTGTTTGAGCAGGGCTACCTAGTGCTGGTTAGCCAGGGCCATTTCCAAATGACTTTTGAGCTTCTCCAAGGAAGGAGTCTCTACAACCTTCCTGGGTAACCTGTGCCAGTGCTTGGTCACTTGATCACTTGGTTTCCCGATGTTAACATCTAGAGAACCTCTTGTGTTCCAGTTTGTGTCTCTAATCTTGTCACTGGGCACCACAGAAAAGAGCTTAGTTCCATCTTCATTACACTCTCCCTTCAGGTATTGATATACATTGATATCCTCCTGAGCCTTCTCCAACCTCAGGATATTCAGCCTTAGCTCTCAGCCTTTCCTGATAGGAAAGGAACTACAGTCCCTTCCTCATTTTTGCAGCCCTTCACTGTACTCTCCAGTCTATCTATGTCTCTTGTACTGAGGAGCCGAGCACTGGGCCCAGCACTGCAGTTGTGGCCTCACCAGTGCTGACCAGAGGAAAGAATCACATCCCTCCACCTGTTGGCAATGCTTTGTCTAATGCAGCCCAGGACACCAGTCATGTGGAAAGGACACATTACTGGCTCACATTCAACTTGGTGTTCACCAGGACCAAGAGGTTCTTTTTTGCCAAACTGCTTTCCAGCTGCGTGGCCACCTGCATGTGCTGCTGCCTGGGGTTGTTCCACCCAGGTACAGGACTTTGCATTTTCCCTGAAGGGTTACTGGGCAAATTCCAGCTGTTCCAGTGAATATCTGGGAGCTATCCAGTTCCCTCTTTTTAATTTGGCAGAAACCCAGTGTTTGTTGAAAAGCTGGGTCGTGTGCCACTGTGAAGTGCTGACTTTGGGCACTGGTGTTGTGGAAATGTAAGGTGAGTTTCTAAGAGTAGAAGGAAACCAAAAATCATACCGTAGCTTGAAAATACTGTTTTTCCAGATATGATCGCTATTATGTTTCAAGAACTAATCCCGCTGCTCAAAACTTTGTTCCTATTGGGTATTAGGTAGCCTTTCCTTCATTGGATTTAGTTACAGCTGACTGCTGTCATTAGATTGAGTTCACATAGTAGTATTTGAGTGATGTTGTCAAAAAGTCTTAATGATCTCATAGATTTACAGTAATTCAGGCAGTAGTAAATTGCTGGCGTGGTCAGATCTAAAAAGTAAGACTGTGAAATATAACTATGAAATCTTAATGAGGTATCCATAAAATGTAAGGTATGATACATGTTGGTTCTGGTTGTGTTTTTCTCGACAATTGGCTAGAAGTCTGGCAGTGCTACAGAAATGTCCTGCAGTTAAATAACTCTGTTGCCCTTTTTCCTAGCCTCAAATAACAAATTTTCTATTAGCCACAGTATTTCTCAAATCCAAGGTCGGTGGAGGGTTTTTTTGATATATTTACAGTGGTGTTAGCAGCAGTTATTTCAAAGGGCTGGGATAGTTTTTCACCTGCATTGCTTCCAAACTGTATTTTCTGGTAGTACTTGCTTCCTTGTTCCTGGTGATAGGTTTACTAACAGTTTTGTTTGCCAGCAACAAATATAGGACTCTTCACTGGCTTCTTCCTCTTTCTGACTACTGTTACTTCAAAGATGGAAGGAAGGACCGATACTCAGTGGCCATCTTACACGAATTTCCATACTCTGAAGCACCATTACCATTTTCAACCCCATTAAATGTGTCTTTCTGGAGTATTTCCAGTTTGAAAAATTTGCATAGTATGGCAAAATTTGAAAATCCAACATTGCTGCATGTGTGCTTCAGTCTGAAAACTGATCTGTGTTTCATCAGAATACTGAATTTCAAAATGGTGATATGCAAATATGTTTTTGAATTGGTAGTCTTTTAGAAGTTTTAGATACAGGAGACCTGGCTGTAGTAAATCACTTGCAGTAAAGTGAACTCTTAGTAAATCTATGGTATGGTGAGTGCCCTTTGGTCAAAGGTCAAAGTGAGGGTGAAGCTCAGATGACACCCAGTAAATAGAAATTATAGATTTAGGATTATTGGAGCATTAGACCTTTTATCATAGTATTTTGGTGTAGTGTTGCAAGAAGAAAAAAAAAAAAGTTATCTGGGGAAGCCTTGATTAGAACAGAATAAACTGAAAACTATTTTACTATAAAAAAATCCCTACAGTTAAAAGTGTTTTTTTTAGTGAAACATAGAGACTGAATGTGTCCGCTGTGCAAAATAGGCGGGGGATGGATTGGAAAAAATCTTGAGCATTGGCTTCCAGACTCCCAGGTCTAGGAGCTGTAGCTGTTGCTAAGAAATGAGAGGCTCTGCCTCCTTGGGATTGCAAGAGCCGTTCTTCCCTTAGGCTTCAAGCTCAAACCCCACTTAAGCCTAGCTAAAAGAGGTCAATGAGGCTGCAGTTCTAAGTGTTATTTTATGAGTATGAAGTAGAGATCAAACCTGTGTCTTCTCAGCCTCTCCATTACTCTAAGCAAGTAGTGAATGACACACCTTTAGAAACGGATTTGGTAAACTGCAGTGATATTAGAGAATTTCAGTTAAGCTTTCAGATTAAATGGCTTTTCTATTTCCTGTTTTACTTAGCAATACATATAAATAGATAGATAGTTTCATAGAATGGTAAGGCTTGGAAGGGACCTTTAGAGATCCAATCCCCAGGTTGCACCGGTAACACATCCGGAAGGAGATTCCACCCCCTCTCTGGGCTCCCTCACCCTTACAGAAAAATATTTGTCCTTAAGGTAAGTGGAATTTTTGTGTTCCAGTTCATGTCTATTACCCCGTGTCTTGTCACTGGATACAACAGGAAAAAGTGCCACCCCATCACCCTGAAATGATATTTCAATTACTGGTTTATCAATATATTTTCTAGTGCACTTGAAATGCTCACACCTCTCAGTTACACTGGTGCAACTGAAAGGTAAATATTTCTGGTTTGTTATGGATAAATTGAATAATTAAGAAGCCGGTCTTAATTACTGTCCAAGGAGTCATAGAAGTTACGCTTCTAAGTGTGTTACCAAGTAAGTCCTTACATTAAATTTCTTTAAATAGAACTATATGCAAAACACATATTACCAGAGGTTTCTACCACATCTTGTTTGAAATAATGTTTTATAACCTGATTGTATTTGGTTAAAATTTTTTAATGATTTATGGTTAGATACTAAACAGAGCTTAGGTATTTGACTAAAGACAAATACCTAATCATAGAATCCCTGCTGGCCACACTCTTCTTGATGCATCCCAGGATGCCATTGGCCTTCTTGGCCATGAGGGCACATTGCTGGCTCATGTTCAGTTTATTACCAACTAGGACTCCCAGGTCTCTCTCTGCAGAGCTGCTCTCCAGCAGGTCAAGCCTCAGCCTGTACTGGTGCATGAGGTTGTTCTTTCCGAGGTTCAGGACTCTGCACTTGTCCTTGTTGAACCTCAGGAGGTTCCTCTCTGCCCAACTCTCAAGCCGGTTGAGATCCAGCTGAATGGCAGCACAGCCTTCTGGGGCATCAGCCAGTCCTCCCAATATAGTTAATCTAGCTCAAATGCTGTGTATTTATGACAATGGCTACACTTCCTAGGTTGTTCCCATTGCTCCACTGAGCATATGAAACTAAGTAGGGAATTATTCCAGAAGCTCATGTATTTCTTGCATGTGTGCATTTGGCCCAACAGAAAAGGCAACTGTATTTTGTTTTTCTTATGTTTTTGACAGCATTAGCAAGGGTTAGCTTCTGCAGAGGGGCTCTGCGACAGTATTATCTGGAACAGAAGACGACTAGTTACACAATGAGGTAGATAGCATTCTTAACAGCTTATACTGTTTGGCATTGTTCATGGAAAAAAGCAGAGCAATGACAGCTAAGAATCAGTGGGAACTTTGCTATGGGATAATGAGAACAAGTGAGGTTGAAAGGCAATCTGAGCAATCAGGCTATGAGGTAGGTGATGATGGGATAAAAGTGGCAGTGGGTGTGTTGAAGGAGGAATTCTTTAACTAAGGAGGTTGTATAAGTGGCAGTGGATCTGAAGAACAGTCTACTGTCATTAGTATATGTAATTTTGTGGTTACGGTACACGCTTTTACTCCTAAATGCTTAAGCTCTCTCAGTCTCTAAGGTACTCAAGACCTGTCTCTTGATCCTTACAGCCCATGCTCATGACATGGGGAATCAGAGAACACACCTCCTGGTGCATCAAGATTATTCAGAGAAGCAATCGTCTCTACAACCATCAGTTTTCAGCAGCTGGGGTCTACAGTGTTGATCCTTTTCTGTTGTGCCCACTTTATTGACTTTTGAATTCTCCCTTATCCCTTCAAAACTGCCATGACCCACAGCTTACTACCCTCATTTCCCAGGTGGCTTGCTTCTTGTTCTGCTGCCTCTGTTCATGTTCTCAGATGGCTGGTCATTGGGCCCATAGGCACGGTGTGATGATCTTCCTCACCCCTCCCTGGGGAGTTATTCCTTGAAGCTTAGAGACATCATTCACTTTTCTGTGATTTATAATTGTCTTAAGCATACTATTATCACATTACTTTTCTCATGCTTTGGTCTTTTCATTGTGCTGGCTCAGCAGTTCATTAGTTGAAATTAGTTCATTCTGTTACAGACTATAGATATTTTAAAGCCTAACATTTATGCTTGCTCAGCAACTGTGTTAGTCTCTGTCTAGCTGTAAGTAAGGTTAAATATAGTTCTGCAGAGTTTAGCAAAAATTGCACCATTAAGCGGCCACCCCTCCCCTTCTTTCTTCTTAAAGTTGTTAGTGACATGCTGGGACTTGGTTTTGCTTAGCCGACCTTTCTTTTCTGACAAGTTATGCTGGGGCCTGCTGGTCTGCATTGTGTGAGGGCTTCTGTTCTGTCCTTTGCCATGCTGAATTTACTCTTAATGCACAGTTATATGTAGCTGTGGTTCCAGATCCTATTTGGATGACTGTTTTTTTTTCTGTGCATATACTGCAGGTGCAGAAACTTGATCTCACAAGTTTGGCTCAAAAAGCTTAACATTTGCTAGTTATGCTGAATGTCTCCGTCATTAAGACACAGATTCGTGTTTTTTTAGATGGGATCATATCCGATTCTACAAATACTGCATTTTTTGTTGACACCTGCTGCAACTTCAAGTATGATAAATGTCCATGCCTAGGTTTTTTTCACTTGAACTACAATGAAATTATGTTGGATTTCTGATATATGAGATATTGGCACGCAATTATGTAATAAGTTAAGACAGTCTCCTAGACTTGTTTTCAAGGGAATATTTAGTGGCATCAACTATTAGAATAAATTAATATTTAAGTTCTAGATCTTACACCAGCAAACCTATCTCCTTTGTGATTTTGAGACCTCTAAACTCCTAGAAATGAATGTATGTGCCTTTGTGTTTAGTGTTTCAGGGAGCTGATTCTAGGGACATCACTGCTGAGTTGACAGTTTCTGCACAGGATAGACTGAGCATTTCACTCTGCTTTTTCAGATTCTCCTTCGGGCCAGGTACCTCTGCTCTTTTCATTGCAACACTTAATTTATAGGTGCTTAGTCCTTTTATTAGGTTGCAAAATCAATTAATAGCTTTCGACTTATACTCTCCCTTGTAAGTATAGTTCAAAATAAGCAATGTGTGTACCTTTTATTTAATTTGTACTTAGCATGTCCTGGGCCACACAAAAAATGATTTCTTTTGATGTTTGTGCTTCCAGTCCTTTGAACTTACTCCTGCAGGAGTCTTCTTGTTATTGTTTACCTTGTAATTCTCTGTTTCTAATGCCAAATCACCCTCTGTCATTTGTTTTTTTCCCTGAGTTTTGATTGCTACCGTTGGTATGAGGATGGACAAAATTGGAACGCAACATTGAGATGTATTTGCTATTTACTGCAATGTATTATGGGGATTCATACTACTCAAAATTTGTGGTTTAGCATGTCTTGCAAATTCTTGTTTTCATTCAGTGCTCACTTGTTTTTCATGTTTTTGCTTACAAATTACTCTTTTTCTCCAATCATTGAATGTTTATGTGTTGTTTTCTGCTAGTTGTTTCTTTTTTTAATAGCTTGAATTTATTTTAACTTTTGTATTACCAGATATGTATTATTTCAGAGAGATGTAACTCTTAAAGCAGGTGCAGTGTTTTTTACAGATGCTACAGTAATTTAAATATTTGGATGATCTGGAAGAAAGGGTAACAGGAATATCATTGTTTATATTGATGCACTTTCTTTGTTGAGAGATTTCTTCTCTCTTGAGGCTGTACCAACAGTGCAGTACATCTTATGTACAGGAAAAAATTATGGCTGTATTGTTTTCTAGAACAGCTTTTTTGTTCTACAGCAGTTCCTTCTCCCTGGTCCAGGATGGCTGGAGTCTACAGGGTTTCCCCAGTTGCTAGATTGACAGGTCTCCTTCGATGTTGCAGAACGGAGAAATATGTAACTATTCTTTTCATGGTGAAAAGTAATGCTGGAGAAAAAGCTGTTTGCACTATGCCTATCTGAACTAAACACACTGGTGGAAGGAAGGAGTCAGGAGGAATGTCTTGTCATATGTCATGTTATTTCTCTGCAGTCTTGTGAAAAGAACAGTCTTTTGGGCTAAGCTCCCTTCAAAGCTGTCATCTTTGTATGATTGTGTGCAGAATGCAAAGATGATAATAAATGGTCCTATATGTTGATTTTGTTTAATAGACTTGCCATGTGCAGGAATTTTTCCTGAATTATGGCTTCCTGAAACTGAGTTCTGAATTAGCAAAAGGTTAGAAAGAGTGGCTGTGGTTTGCTTTTTAATGTGAAAGCAAATTTAATCTGTTAATTTGATTTGATTTTTAATTATTTGCTTGAGTCTCAAAAATGTTTTATAGCTGTTACAAATTCTTAGGCAACTTCTGATATTTCCTGTTTCCTCTCTTGATCTTATGCACAAAGTTGGTTCATTTCTACCTGTTTTTATGTCTTGTCTCTTGATTTATAATTTATTTTTTTCCTATTGAAATTGTTCAAGCATCATCCTCTAAAATTTCTGTAACTTACCAGCTCAGTCCTTTCAGAATGATGATTTTTGGAAGCTATTTTCCAAGTGTTTTGACCATGTAATAGCCTCATCACACAGGTGCTACATCAAGATACTACTTAAATGTGTGTTCTGATCCATTGCTATTCAAGAAGGATGCGTGTGACCCTCAGTGGGAGTTGGAATACTGTTCTCACTTAATCTGCTCCCTCTCTTCCCAATTCGTGCCTTGCACAAATATGCACACAGACATCTCTCCCAAGTCTAAGAGAGTTCTGTCAGTGCCTGTATCCCTGCTCTAAATTCATTTTTCAGGCCACTTTCTCATCTGTGTTTTATAGCACCATTTCTTTGGATTGTCCAGTGCCCCTAAGTGACAATTTTGTAATTATTGCCCACCCTGTGTCTCTTTGTGGGTTCTCTGTTAGTCTCTTTTAAGACTTTCCTGTCTTCAGGTCACACTCAAGAACTTGACATCTACAAAGTTATTTGGGATGTAGGTCATATTGTCTTAGGGTGTGAAGTTAGTTTTGTGATTCCTCCCTTGCTTAGCTATGGAGTGATAAGTCTCGTCTGGAAACCATTTTTGACAGTGTGCTGGGTGAAGTGCTGGAGAGGCAGCATGTAGTTCAGTTCCTGAGGCTTCAGTTTTGTGACAGTGCTGATCAGCAACCTGCAGTGCAGCATGCTCTGGTGCTTGTGATCCATTCATTGTGAACAGCCACTGAAACATCTTCCCTTGATGATTTCCAGCCTTTTCCAGCAGGATTTTAGCTATCCTTCTTAGGACTTATTGCTACTTTGGAGGTTCATAATTTTTTGTAGCATAGATGGATTCCTGCTTTTTATGTGCAAAAGAGGATGTAATAACAATATTAGTTTGAATAAACTGCATCATGATTTTATAGGTTTGCATGTGGAGGCATACATTTAACAAATTTTTCTTCTCTGCACAATGGTAGGATATGGTAGTGAGTTGCTGATATTGGAGGGTAATAGAGAAGATGATATCCTGAGTAGCACTTCAGGAAGTGTCTCATGCACACCGGACAGTGGTAGCAAGATAGTTGCTGCCTCATAGGTATGAGGCAACATGCAAGTGATGCTGTATTTGAGTTAATTAACGTCTATATAAAGTATTCATAAAAGTTAACTGAATTTGTGCAGTGAGTAGTATGCTTCCTCCAGCATGTAATGGAATGACACCAAACCTAATTTTTTTTGTTTGAAATATATTTATACTTGTATTTGTATTTCAATTTGAGACAGTTGGGAGCGGAGAAGCGTCTGTTGAAAGTAAAGGCTAAGTTGGAAACATTTGTTTCAACACCTGTCCTCAGGCTGCAATTTTATTAGTCTGTCAGCACGCCTGGCTGGCTTGGCACAGTGACAAGCTCTGGCAGGGATAGGTTTTCTGTGACACACATCTTGAACCCTTCTAGGAGACTGCAGTTTATACATCTCCTTTTTCTATTGTGCTGTTTACAGTGGAGTAAATCATCTGCCTCACGTTTTAGAGGGCACAGAAGTTTTTTTCAGGAATAGAAGAGATTGATTAGCTAGGGAACAGTGTCTTCTAAGTATCATCATTGCTTAGGGGTCCTGTGTTAGTCTCCATTTGAAGACTGTAGTAGGGAAGACAGTATTTATGTATTTGATTTTAATAGTCAAGACAGTGTAGGAGTGCAGATGAAGTACAAGGAAGGTAAATGACCTGCCTAATGCCTCACAGGCAGAATTAGTGCTTGGTCTTTGATTCCCCGTCCTGTGCACTTTCCCTTGGACCACTCTTCCCATTCCTGCTGCAGTCACTGAATGGGCCCAATCTTCAAATTAGAAACTTCTGGGAGAACTTCCAGTTTCTCCTTTTGGCATCTTGCCTGTTCTTTCTGCTTTTCCTTCTCATGTCATTTTGCAACCTTGCTTTCTGTCTCTCTAGCTAAACTTAGACACTACTGGAATCTGTTACAGTGTTCTGAAATTTGCCAAATGAAAACTTGCCCCAGGAGTGAGCAAGTAACAAATTCTTGTGAACTGCTGCCTTGTGCTCATTAGTTGACATTGCAGAATTTGGATTAGAAGTGACTTCAAACCACTAAAGAATGGAGCAAAGATGCAGTTGCTGTCTGTAATACAGTGTTTCAGTGCCCTTCAAGGTTATGAGCTCACAGGATTTGGGCCCTTCTGTACTTTTCCCCACTGCCAAATGCTTTTATGAGTATGGCCTGGTAGTTCCAGTTCTTCAGCTGCAGACTTGCTCTTACCAGACCTAAGCCAGTAGATAGGAAACTATGTCTCTTCCAAATTTCTTTCTGTCTCCGAAACAATGAACCTGAAAGCAATGCCCAGTATAGAGCTGCATGGGCTGTGGATTATGGAGGTAGGAGAAAGCTGTGGCATATGCATCTGCTGTGGTAGGACTCCCTGCTTCCTAGCCATAGGGATTCAGCTGGCCTAGAAAGGAGCTTGTATCAGAGTGGGGCATGCTGGGGGCACAGGGATGGCATAGCTCAGGGCATCTGTTCTGCTTCAGGGAGACATCTTGACAGAACACTTATGTCCTCGTATTCTGTCTACATTCTCTCAGTTTTGGGAAAGATAATGAAATTAGGCCCAAATCTCTCCATATTGGTTAGCTCTGCCACTATCCCCAGTATGTTACAAAAAAAGAAGAGCAAAACTGATGGTTTCTTGGTAAAAAAGTTCATCCCATGCTCTGACATTCTGCTGACCTTGAAATGGCACTGGCTCTGCCCAGGATCCTTATGTGATCTTCATCAGAACAGATAGGGTGAAAGATGTTGAAGGAAGTTAGCTTCTGTAATTTAAATTACTTGATGATAATTTTTAATTGCTTGCTTTCTAAAATCACCAGGTGCTGGGAAGCATTAGCTTCATTCTATCTAAAGTATGTAGGCTAAAAATAAGTTATTTCTTCTGTGGAGATGTTATTTTTAGGCTTTACATAGCAAAAGGTAGTGTGTAGAAATAATTTCCCCTTTGCAAATAATAGAATATTTTCCAATTGTGATTCCAACCATTAGGCTTTTTTGTGGTTTTTTTTTGTTTGTTTGTTTTTAACTATTGGACTACATCACAATTTTTAATATTAAATTTTCATTTTAATGAACAGTAACTGAAGTGTGTATATTGAAATATAAATGAAATGCTATATATATATATATATAAAGATTCTAAACAATTACTACTGAGGCCTTAGAATAAGACAAAATTATTCTCTTTTTACTTGAGAGATAAGATATAATTTTTCTTACTACATTTTATGTTAACTTTTTGCAATATCTATTTTGTTTGACTGTCAAAGAATCAAAACCAGAATTGCATGATAGTACTGTATTTTGTTGTATTTGGCTATTAGACAAATACAATGAGAACTATTCAGAAATGTATAGGAATAAAGATTTTTATTTTTAAGGCAAACTCTGATAAGAGTAATTTATGATACACTAATTACTATCACAAAACTACTAGACTAATTCCTTTGCAGGTAAGCATCATGTACTTGAATGTCTTCAAAATAAGCAATAATGGAAAGAGTTTGAAGCATTGCTACTGTAATCACAAAGGGGGGGCAATTTCCTGCCAAGGTTGGTGGCTCCTGCTGAGGTGTAGGGCTGGACTGTTCCTAAGATGTAACTTGTTTAAAGTTACCCTGAATGTTTCTGGTGCAATTTGTAATGTAGTTCTAGTCTCAAATATAGGGAAGGGGATGATCTGGAGTTACTGTTGATCTAAGAGAGGATAAGATAGCAGTATTTCAAAGTTCTCAAATAGTGAGAAGTAAAACTACTCAAATCCAAGAGACTGGATTTACTATTTTATCCCTTGTTTAGAGCTCTGAGTCTCTTTGTCATGCTGAGTAGGACTGGAGGAAGACTAGGGAAGTTACTTTGGCTGCCTTTCATTTAAAAGGATAATGAGCTCTAGTGTTTCTGAACAGGAGTATGACTGAACTATATAATCTAATTTTTCTGGACATTATGCTTAAAAAGTAAACAAACAGAGAAGCTAATTTGCTGATGGCCTAACTGGAGAAGTTGGTAGCTGAATGTTCTACTTCACTTTATGTAAACTAGATAGGCAGAAAGATGTGCCAGAAAATGGCTCGTAAATACATTCTTTTGACATTTAAACTCAATTGCAATGAAATACAGCCATAAAGGGCTAACTAAATATTTTGTTGTGTTTTTTTTCTGTAGCTTACTAGTTGCATTCCATAACCTGCTAGTCTTTTTGCAGTTGAAGATGAGAAGAGAAACTTTGCACAGTTTCACACAGTTTGCAGATATTAGGATATGATTAGAAGCAATTCTGTCAGAGTGCTTAAAAACCTTCATTGACTTCATGAATATTAAGGTAATATTTTAAGATAGGCCTGCTTTTGGTGCAATTTGTCTAACTTCTAAGGACTTTTATTTTTTTTTACCATCACAGTGCTTTAGAGGTCTTGTTCTTAAAAAATGAACTACTATGTCAAGTAAAAATTCAATTCCATTTCGTTTTAAACCAGTGTGTTTTACTAAATGAAGTAGGGAATTATCTGTATATGAAAAGTTTTGTTAGACAAAGAAATTATTTAAGTATTCAGTTCTATTTCTTCCACTCACAATTCAAGCTTAATTGTTCTAATCCAGAGTGATGAATTTGGGATTGGTAGATGGAGACTTGGAGTACCTGATGATAGTCCATTTCAGATATTGAAAGTTTAAATTATTAAAGGCATTGCTGTTAGTGTCTGATAAAGGTAAATAGAAGCTCTTGCATATGGTACAGGCTGCCTCCTGTTTCAAATACCAGCTCCTTCCTATTTCTTTGTCTACTTTTCCCTTTCTCTAATCCTTCTCCCCAGAACTCTGATGAAATGAAATTCAGGTTTCTTTCTCTCCTCAGATTATTTTCTTCCCTTATCCTATCAGATTTTTATCCTCTTGGCACAGATACACTGTTGGTTTGTTGTGCTGCTTTTTTCTTACTGACACCCACAGTCTTTATTGGCATCTGCCATGCCTGCCCTTGTCTTTTATTTCCTCCTTGTCTTTTATGTACTCTTTTGAATGTGTCTTAATATGCTTAGTCTCTTCTGTCCAGGAGGAGGAGAAAAAAAGTAAAAGCTCTTGCCCTATAAGCCAGTTTCTTCCTTTTCCCTCTGTATTTGCTCTATTCTTGTTATGCAGTTATTTTTCAACCTCTTGAATCCAGTTTTTGTTTGTTACTGCTCCACACAGACTCTAATGACCTTTCTCTGAAGAAAGTTCAAAACCAGGACTCCATCTTCTTTACAGACTCCCTGTTTACTTAAATGCCGCTGCTGATATGTACATAGTTACAGTTTGGTTCCATGTTCTTCAGGATAGAGCACTCTTCTGTTTCTGTGTTTTTACAGCATTCATTGCAATTAGTGGTTGTAATATGCATTGGACTGTGAACTACTGTGAAAGTACAAATAACTAGTATGTTTTTGATCAAAGTCTCCCTTCCCTCACGCTCTCTCCCTGGATATTTGACCAAATAAAAATATGTAGGTTATCAGTGGATTGATAATAAGTAGCATTTTTAAATGGCACAGTTATCTGCAAACATTGTCTGAGAAATTTGCATTGTGCCACAAATTTAGAGCAGAATTTTCCTAATCTTTCTCATGTGAACTGACCTACTTAAGTCAGTGGACTACTAATATTTGCCACACAGTAAGGAATTGGCTCATAATCTTTGGGAGAGCATCTGCATGCACACAGGGAATATTGTCTGGTGCTTTTGTTAAAGGCTTTCTCCTCATTTCATTTCTCCTTATGAGATTTTTAAAAAATTATAAGTGGGAAGAACAGGGTAAGCATGAACTGTCTCAGATGTGATGCCTAAGGAATTTGTCTAAGAACCTCTCTGATTCAAATAATGAAAGGGAAAAAATATCTCTGTATGGGAGTTACTGTTTTGACTTCACTAAAAAAAAAAAGAGTCCACTTGACTCCTAGAAAAAATGAACACCTTTAATTGTTTGAATTACAAACAAATAAAGGGAGCAAGCTCAAAACAATTGACCATAGAAATAATAAAGTTTCAACCGATTAAGGATAAATAAGGGGCAATGTTTGGTGGGATGATGTGGAAAGGCAGGAATGGTCTGTCAGGCACTGTAGAAATTGTAGGTACCTTGGTCACAATTTAGAGGTATTTGAAAAGAAAATGGGTTACAGTGTTGTTTTTTTCACAGACTGTCAGTGTGGATGCTTTGAAACTTTACATGTCATTCACTGGGGCCAGTCTTGTTCAACATCTTGATCAACGACCTGGATGAGGAGACAGAGTGTACTCTCAGCAAGTTCCCTGATGATACCAAACTGGGAGGACTGGCTGAATCCCCAGAACACTGTGCTGTCATTCAGCGGGATCTCAACCAGCTTGAGAGTTAGGCAGAGAGGTTCAACAAGGACAAGTGCAGAGTCCTGAACCTCAGAAGGAACAACCCCATGCACCAGTACAGGCTGGGCATTGACCTGCTGGAGAGCAGCTCTGCAGAGAGAGATCTGGGAGTGCTGGTTGGTAATAAATTAACCACGAGCCAGCAATGTGCCCTCATGGCCAAGAAAGCCAATGGCATCCTGGGATGCATCAAGAAGAGTGTGGCCAGCAGATCGAGGGAGTCTCTGCTCCCACTCTACTCTGCCCTGGAGAGGCCTCTCCTGGAGTCCCGTGTCCAATTCTGAGCTCCTCAGCTAAAGAGGGACAGAGAACTGGAGAGAGTCCAGCACAGGGCCACCAAGATGATCAGGGCACTGGAACATCTTTCTTATAAGGAAAGGCTATGGGAACTGGAGCTGTTTAGTCTGGAGAAGAGGAGGCTGAGGGGAATCTCATTAATATTTACAGATATCTAAATGTTGGGTGTCAGGTGGTTGGGACATCCCTTTTTTCTTTTGTATCTAGCAACAGGACAAAGGGTAATGGGATGAAGCTGGAACACAAAAAGTTCCACTTAAATATAAGAAAAAACTTTTACTGTTCAGGTGAGGGAGCCCTGGCACAGGCTGCCCAGAGGGCTTGTGGAATCTCCTTCCTTGGAGGTCTTCAAGACCCACCTGGACATGTCCTATGCGACCTGATATATGGACCTGCTTCTGCAGTGGGATTGGACTCTGAAGGTCCCTTCCAACCCTACCATTCTATGATTCTGTGATTTTTAGTGACTTTTTTTTTCCTTGAAAAAGAATGTATACATGTTCTTTTTCTGTAAGTTTGTAGATATAAATTATTCCTATGTATTTTTACTCAACTGTGTTGCTTCATTTCTGGGATTAAATGCCCTGCAAGGTGATCATTCTTCCAGTTTCAGCAGTCGTTTTAGGAATGAGGAGAAGCTGCTCAGTATTATCTCCACAGAAGAATCCACCCTCTCTAATGCTGCATATCTAATGTGGGTGCCTGACAGAAACGTAGGCATCTAGTACACAAAATGGAGAAAGAGAGGTTTCTGATTCAGATGCTCTTAATTGCCTTTGAAAAGCTACACTGAGTATATAGAGTGCTTGGCTTCCTAACAGAGCATCTAGATGATTTTTCTAAGATTGGACAGTCTAGTCTTATGCATATATGCTGAAGAGATGTGCCTTCTTGACTTAGATTGGTCTATCTGTGGTGTTAAATAGTTGAGTCTAGACTTGGTATTTCTTGTGCTCTTTGCACTGATTTCACCAAAGCTGGGATTTCATGTGCAGTGCATATTGCTCACAGACCCTTTTGGCTTCAGAAGAACAAATCAGAGACGATAAAATACTGTCGGAGAAAACAAAATAAACAAGCTACACCAAATAGTTTGGGATTATTTTATGCAAAATAAATATCAGTATTCACAAGGCCTCCTTTCTCATTTCAATCAAATTTTAGGTATATTTTATCAAACATTATATCAACAGGTACTCACAGTTACTTTCTGAACTGTAGCTAGTATAGTCATCAAGTATTTATGCCATACTTGCTTCCAAAATAAACAAATAGAAAGTTCAGAGGAAGAGACTTCACGATGGTCCACTCAAAGCTCCTGGCAGGACTTGAATCCTTGTTTTGGGGTACTGCATTGTATCCAAGGCTTCAGCTGTGTTCCAGGCCATGCATAACTGTAAGGAAAACATTGCTGATGGTGAGGAGGTAATTCCTGGCTAGTTTGATGTTGCTGCTGGCATGCTTTTACCTCTAAACTGAGAAAGAGAACTGGTTTTGTGCACAATCTTGAAAAGTGGATGGTACCAGTGTGTAAGCAGACAGGATATCCTGAAGCTTAAATGATTTGGTACATGAACAAGCATAGACAAAGGTAGCAAATGACTTAAGAGGACAGGACGGGCACTAGAGAGCTGCCAGTATCATCACAGTATGTATGGACTGATGTTATTCATGCAGAAAACAACATTACTATTGCCACCTACAAAAGCTGCATATAAATAAAATGTGTTCTATATAGATGCAAGTATAGAATAATTTCTTTTACTTTCCCATCTTCTTAAATATAAAGATTTTTCTTGTCAAGTTGAAATTGGTTCTGTTTTATTTTGCTTTATCAGTGAGTTAGAGAAGGTCATTCCATTGCTGTTTTTTCTCTCCCAGCGTTACTTCATCTTGAAATCAGATGTTTTTGCCTGGGCAGGTTTTTACACTGTTCTCTGCTTTTACCAAAGTCACATGCCCATTTTGTATTCATAGCAGGGTTCTTGAATTTACCTTCAAGAACCACATGTCCTAGCTTCATTAAAAAGAAACAAAAAGAAAGAAACAAGCAAAAAAACCAGACAAGATTCATGCAGGATTACACAAAATGTTCTAGTAATGCTGACAACTGAGTTGTATTTTTTTTTTTTGTATGTGTCCTAAACCACAGAACTGTCCTTCTCTAAATTGGTTTTGTGATTGCATACTCCCTTTTATGCTGTAGTGGTGGTTTTGGTACATAGCCATCTCTTTTCTATTCAAATTTATAAACTTCGGTGGTGCTCATGCCTTCTTGGAATTTGTACCTTGTGCAGCAACCAGTTCATGGTTTCATGAACAGATACTGAAAGCTTAAGGAAGCTGTTTGTCTGTTCAATTGAAAGAATTTTGCTGTAACAGAAGCCATTAAATGCTTAGACTAAAGAACGAGTTTTATTTTACAATGCAAGTGAGTAATTTTCATTTTCTACTTGTCTTCATGTTTGTGAGTACCCAGCTTTTAACGTTGGTTTTCCAACGTGAATGTAGTAAATGGAAAGTACCAAGTCTAAGAAAATCCAGTGACCTGCAAACATTCCCTGTGCCCACTTTTCTTTTCTGGTACAGGGAAGCCACAGAGGTTGATTTCTGCCCCCCTCCCCCCCCCCCTTTTTTTTTTTTTTTTCCAGTAGTTTGTTATTTGTCTTTTATTTAGAAAACTGGAGCAAAAAAAGGTAAATAACAGTTATTTTATCTTACTTTTTCCAAAAGGCTGCTTTGCATTAAACAGTTCCATTTGCATAGGCAGATATTTGGCCGTTTGGGTAATATTTACACAGGCTGACTTTGAAGGACTGTTGCTTTTGCTGTATATGACAGTATCGACTAGCACAAAATTGTGGCCGCACCTTACCGTGCGGTACTTGTCAATGCAAACCCATTTAAGCAGCTTGAAGTTCTTCCTCCCCCATCCCCTCCCTTAATTCTTTTTTTTTGCCCATCTTAGCAGCAGAAGAGCTAAAATAATTACCTGCAGTCTCATTTTTCACTTTACTCCATGCAGATGCTGTGCGGTTGGGCAGCGGGCGGCGGGTGGGGAGGGGCCTGCTCTGATGCAGCACAGGCATATGACAGCAGTAGCAGCAAGAGCAATCAGAGCCCTTCTCCGGGCGGGTTTTGCTGCAGTACGCTGATTGCCACTTTACAGCAGCCAGCAAGATCCCCAGCAGCAGGCACTTGGAGGAGACTCTGCGTGGGCACTTGTTTAAGGAGTACCTGACTAAACAATTGGGTTATTCTTTAACTGCGGGAGAAGTGCCTCTATTCCCTTCACGCAAGCTCCCTACTGGCTTTCTGCATTCATAATTTATTGGAGCCGTTTCTCCCTCCGTCTTTCTTTCACTACTTCTTTTTCTTTCATTTTTTCCCTCTTTCCCCCCACCCCCCGATCGTTATTTGCCCCCTGCCTCCTCGCGCCCCCCCCAATCTGTGCTGCATCACTGGCTCTCATTATGCTGTGCTCAGTAGCCCGGTGTGTTCTCCGCCTCTGCTAGGCAGTGGCAGCATGGATGGTGCTCTTGTGACGACCTCTGCTGATGCTATCAGTCCACTGCGGATAGGCATGCTGAGTAATCCTGCTGTAAATGGGCGAGGACACGGACACACGAAAAATTAACCACAGCTTTCTTCGAGACCACAACTATGTGACTGAAGGTAACATAAATACTGTCATTATTATCTTCTCGCATTGCGTATTCTTATGCCAGGAATGTACTGTCATGTTTGGAGACGTAGGCTGTTCCTCTTTTTTTGTTGTTGTTGTTTCCTTATTTTAAACAGGGAGATTTTCAAGGCGTTTCTGTGTGGTGTAGCAACAGAATCTGTTTGAATTGGCTAAATCCCAAAGGCATTCTGTCAGGCTATGGCAGTATATGAAACTATATGGGCTGAAGAAGGTCTCGCATTGTGCTGACTTTCTGCTAGTGAGGTGTGCAGCACCTGGCATTGAATGCACAGTATCTGTAATGTGAAAGATTTGAAGCAGTGATTACTTAAAAAAAGATGAAAGAGTTGAGGGCACTAAAGTAAGAGAAATAATCTGCAAAGTTTAACTATTTGCTGGTGTAATAAAGATTATGCATCTCATTTTGGTAATTATAGCCCGAGCATCACAGACATTGCTGAGTTGATTGTTCCCTAGAGAACCATATACATTTAGAAGGGATATGTAAGCATAATCCTTTGAAACACTGCTGCTTTCTTTCCATCCTCTGTGTATGTGCAAGGTATATGAGAAAAGAAAAGATACTTTCCATTTAAATCATTCAGTGACTGGTAGCTTATTACATAAAAAGGAATTTTCTTGCAGGTGACACACATGAAATACTGAGAGAGTTTACCTTGAGGCCAGTGAAATGGTTAGGTCAGGTACTGGTCCATATTTCCTCACTATAAAGTTGGTTTAAGAGCAGGCCATTTTAAGATGGCTTGATGGATCGAACAGGAGGAATGTATCTGTAGACGCTTGACTTTGCAAATATGTTTGTGTGTGCAGAGTTCTTACAGCACTTTCCAGCACCAGAAACAGTCCTTCAGTGTAGGCTTATATAATGTGAACATACTTAACATCAGGGTCAGCCCTTACTTGAGACTCAGTCTCCAGATTCTGTCGTCATTTGATCAATGCTCAGTCACTTAATACTCCCATTCTGCATCCTGAAATCTGATGAGATCATATTTTCTTGATTATTGATGATTTGCATTTTTTTTTTAGAATGTAGAAAACAGCAGAATAATACTGGGAACACAAAGCTCATTTTTCAGAAGGAAAAATTAATAATGCTGTGTACTATAACTGTTACCACTGGCTGGTGTAATTGTTTGCTAATCTTGCCTCTAGGACATTCTTTGCATTCTGGTTCATGTTTCAGTGCATTTTAAAATTTATTCTGAATTTTTTGTTAATGTTTTTTGCCTGAATGATCATTTGGGTTTTGAGACTGCCACCTGTATTAACAGTTGAAGAAACTTTGTCTTAAATTTATAAATGTATGCTTTAGATTCTGCAAAACGCACAGCATATAACTACTGCAGTGTACTTTCTACATGTTGAGATTCAGATGTATATTTAATGGTCATGTGCAGTATGTTCAAATTTGGACCTCCAAGTCTGTCAGTTTTGTAATGTGAGGAAAATAATCTCCTGTGGATTTTGCAAATCAATATTCTACTCTTCTATGTGTTATGGCTGTTTTTAAAAGTAAAGATCTTTAGAGTTTTTGTGGACACTGCTGATGCAAGTGTTAGATTTTCTCATGATTTATCTTCACTTGATATTGGAATTAGAAAGGCTGGATATTGTTTCATGGTTATAAATGTAGTGGTTTGTCTGAAGTGGGTCAAAACTTATCTTGAATATTAATATCAGTTTGTATTATATTTTACCTGAGATCAGAAGTCATAATGAAATATATTGGCATCTGATTTTGAGATTGAAGTATGGGAAACCTTCATCAGCAGCGTGTTAGTTGAGTGTCAGCTCTGACCAGTGTAATGTTTCTTGGGAATGTTCAGTTGGTCAGCTGTAGTAAAATTCTTCATGTTGATTGTATATGCCATTTCCACACCTTTTAAAAGATTGTGAAAATCATGAAGGAATGGATTTATTTGTGCAATTTTTCTAGGTACACCTTCAGCTCAAAGAGGATCATCACAAATTTTCATTTCTCATTGATACACTTTGTTCCAAATGCATAATGAATACACTCTAAGTTAAATCGGTGCTTAAAAATGGTGCTTTGCTTTGGTCTAGTTTTGTTTGGTTTCTTTATTTAAATTAATTTTTAATCTTCTTTAGAGATTGGGTTCCATGAAACAACCTTTAAAACTTCTCACCTGGAAAGGGCTGAAGTCCTTTCACAGTCCTCATATCTGGTCATATGATGTGTTAGTGCTGTGTGTGGCAGTAACATACCTACAGAAGTGCAGTTGCAGTCAGTAATGCTTTACTTTGTTATACTGGAAAATAATTTCATTGGGGCCAAACCCAAGTCTTTCTTTTGAGGTCTTTGGCTTGTTTAATACACTGTTTAAGCCAAAGAAACATTACATTTTTTTCCAGTGTATTGGAGAAGTTCTCAATGCGTTATTGTCTGAGAATAGCTACAATTTTATATTTTGTTTTCTGAATTTTAAAATCTTAGTAAGCGGTGTTGTCTGTCTTTGCTGCTCCATGCAGCAGACTAAATCTACTTTCAAAATGAGGTATTTCTGACCTTTATCTGCACTTTCTTTCACTCTATTCCCCGAGGAAAATAAAGCCAACAATAATCAAAATGATGTGGGTTAACTATAGTATTGCTTTAGTTCTCTTCCTCTTCTACTGTGATTTAAAAACACTAATAATCAGGTGACATAAATTCACAGAGTACAGGAAAACTGACTAAAATCTGATTTGCTCTGCTCTTGCTAGTGAGCTGAGTGTGTTCCTAATGAAACTGCTTGCTTAAGCAAACATGAATTTTATCTCTTTGACAGGTCATTATTTTGTAACATGGGGTTTATCTGTATCAAACATGACTTTAACTTGAATATATAAGATTGAATTGTTTTTTAAATATCAAATTCCTGGATTTCATGATTGATTTTTTGATGTTACATTGTTCCTGGTAATAGGCCTCATAAACACACATAAGACAGCAGTGACTACCTGGAGGTGTTCCTCTTGGTACATATGCAATAAAAACAGTGGAGTTTAAACAAGCAGAACCTGAATAATTTTAACTTTCTGAGTCTTAAAAGTGTGTTACAGTTCCACAGTGGAAAAAGGCAGTTATGTTGCAGCAGCAATATACAGTAAATTTTTAATGATCACTTTCAAAAGTGATTTTTGAAGAAATTTGCTTTAATTAGAGTTCTTTGTATTGAGAAAACAGAAAAGCTTTCATGAAACTTTTTAAAGAAAGAGAGGAGAAAGACCTGAGGCACAAAACATGTGATCTGTGAGGTAAGATTGAACTTCTTAATGTGAAAGTTGTGGAACACTGGAATATATTGCCTAGGGAGCTTATCTATTTTTTATGACTGAAATTTTTAAAAGCAGGTGACATAGATGAGATGTCTGTAAGGAATGACATGGGGATAGCTATGTGTCCTAAGGGGCAGAGGGGTGGACCTGATGACCTCTGAGATCTGTTCAGACTTCTGATTCATTGCTGAGCTGTGTTTTATCTTTATTGCCATTTGCACTCCAGCTGTGGGAATCAGCTGCCCAGGAGGTGTTGGGTCAGTAAAATGTATTATTTCCACAACATTTTTAGACAAACTGAGATAAGAGGCATCGTGTAGCATAGGGAAGAAGATGGACCATTATTACTTACAGGCAAAGTCTGTTAGGGGAAATGGCAAAAAAATTGTGGACAGTAAGTTGGGGAAAGGGATAAAGGAAGGAAAAGGCTTGTGTGCTTTTGGGGAAAGAGAATGTCCTTCAGTTCGAGAGTTCCCTCAGTGTTACCTGTGGTTAACAACAAACCTCACAGAATTGCTGATTGGCTTTGCTGTGTCAGGACCTCGTGGTCAGCTGTGCAGGACCTGATTCAGGACAGTGAATTGTGTGATACGGTTGCTGTATTCCTGTCAGGTGCAAAAAGGTGTGGAAAACAACGCTGCTGCTCCTTTTATCAACTGCACTGTTGGTCCATTTACTCTGTATTTTACAGATTTAATGGTTGACACAGAACTAATGAGGATAATTGAGTGTTTTTGCCAAATGGTGTTAAAACATGTGATTCACTTCCGTGATCCCAAATTTATCCAGAAACATGCTGCAGGGACAAAGGCATTGTGTAGATTATATGTGAATAAGCCTAGTGTATCCATTCATCCTGCCCTTTTATGGATTATCTCTCTTTTGGGAAGAAATAAATACTTGCTTATGCTCTCCGTTTCTAGACAGAGACAGGTTCCTCCCTTGGTTTAGGCCTGAAAATTCAAGTGAAGCCAGTGAAGTTGCACAGGTGCAGTGGGGCAGAAGCTGACCTTCACTATCTAGTCATTTATATGGCCAAATGGTGCAGATTGGTTCCATATGGCTTAACTTCTATTAAAAAGTTAATCATGTTAATGGTGTATTAACCTCCTCAAATGTGGTATTTGAAGAATAATGAGAATTACCAGTGTGGTGTAAAACATATTGAATCATAACCATGTGAAACATTTATTATAGAAGATTAAAAAAGACTTTTTCCTAATGATTTTAAAGGAAAATCCACTGCAGGTAATGAAAACAGATTCAAGTTGTTTTTTTTCTCCCTTGACTAAAGAAATTAATCTCTCTTCTTCAATAATCAAAGTTAAGGGCAGTTATACATTTTATCTGCCAAGAGCAAATTTATTTATGAACTTGTCTTTCATAAACTTCTCACATATAATTTGATTAAGAGCTGACTACCTGAGAATATTCGAGGAATATAGTGAATAGCTTAATGTTCTACTGGCTCACGCTCACCAGCAGTCTAGTCTGCTCACTTATTTCTGAGAATGGCTGGTAAAAAGCTTATTAAGAAGAATGCAAGAGGTGACTCTTCCTCTTTCAACCTCCAGCAATTCAGGGTTTGTTTTCTGAGTGTTGATGTTTTTTGGCTTTTTACAAAACTCATTTAGAAAGTTTTAGAACAACTCTGGAAAGAATTGCTTACTGTTGTTCTAGTCACTGGTGTTCTTTATTCTTTTTTCCTCAAGCCTTGTTAAAGCATAACTTTGCCCCTTGTTAAACAGGATATAGTTCTGTGGCTTTGAGTGTGGATTTGGTTCTTCTTTCATTCACAGTGCTATTCTGATGAATGTTGTGGGTAGCCTTGAAGATTTGGATTTTATAAGGTTTATTTCATTCAAGTGACAATGCTGACTATAATCTTCATTCATGCAGCTTAGTTGGGAGAAGTCACAGAGGCAGGGCTAGTGCACGGCTGTCGCACTGGCTTGTGCTGAAGCCCAAACCATTTGCTCACCCGTTCACACCTGCAGCTGAATGTGTAGTTCAGCATGCAGGAAAATCAAACATTGGTACCACCCAAAGCTTGGATCTGCATAGCACAGACCTTTAAGGCAGTGTCCAGTATGGGCAATGTGAGGCAGCAATTTGTTCAGGCAAGCCTGAAAGATATAATATAGATTTATCCCAAGTGAATCACACTGTCAGTAATGCTTGTCACTATGCAGTCCCAGCTACACAATCAAAGTACTCCATAGATACAATTTCCATGCTACTTCTGTTAGGCACTCATAGTATCATGATCTCTATTCTACTTGCCAAATCAGGTTTCGGAAGAAATTATAATCAGGAGTAGGTTTAAGACAGTTGATTCTAGATAGGAATTTGGGAGTTTCTTAATTTGCTGTTCCCAACATTCCCAGAGCAGGAACATGTTGGTGTTAACTTGTTACTGCCTCCTCAAAAGACCTGCCCCTTCAAGGAAGGGTTTAGTTTAATGACTGGCTGTAAGATCCTTCTAAGAGACTACTTCAAGCCACTCTGAGCTGCAGGATGCCTATAAAAGGCTTGGTGTTAACTTGGTTCAGGTAACCATTTAATGTCATGCCACTGCATGACAATTATTCACTAGTGTTGCGTGAACCTTGTAAAAAGGTACTAACTGTGACTACACTGATTGCAACCTTTTCCATTTGCAAAGGCAGAAATCTCTAATGCTGGAGTGCTGGCTCTGGTGGATTGCCTTCAGGGACTGATGGCAACCTTTGCTCTCTTTGCATGCATATATAATCAATAGATTATCTCCCACTCAGTAACTAAATAACAACTGCATATAGTTGCTGTGTAATGTTAGAGGTCCTGGAGAAATAAGATTAACAAAAGAAAAGTGGAAGCCAAGCTGCTTCCATGATAATGAGTACACAGAGCTGCAAAAGAACCTGATTGTTCCAACCTGGAGCTTTTCTCAGGTGGCAGCAGTGTCTAAGGGGGGCAAAAGACCAGTTAGTTTCCACAGTTTGCCTTATGTACAATGAATTCACACATATGTTGTGATATATTGACAAATATTGATCAAAAATGTAAATACAAATTATTCTAATATGATTAAGTATATAACTACTGTCCCTGTGATAGATTTATCTACACAGAGATATTAAAGGTTCAAGTTTGGGAGGTCAACAGTACAGTGCATATGTAAGATAAAATGCAGGCATCAAATGTGATCTATGCAAGCTCTCTACCAGATTTCTTTCTAATTGAAACTGACAATTCAGAAGCATCAGATAATGTAAAACTCAACAACACTGTGCAGGTAGAGTCAATGTCATTGTTCACTGCAGGAGTAGTTTATTTAGCAGTACTCTTTGTTTTCTGTGTAGACGTCAGGCATTTCAGCCATGTATCATATATTTAAATGGTGAGTTTAGAGAATAATAGATGTGGTTCTTAGAGCAGTTTAAAACATGAAACGTGACACAATAACACTGAGTGTTTTATAATAGGAAAAGAACTGTGTATCTTTTATTACAGCTATAAAAAGGTAATCAATCATTACTGCTTACTTTGTGTTACTATATCATTACTAGTTTCTGGATCTTTGAGACTAAATTTCCACCATTTGTTTCATCCTCTGTATCTTATAATTTCTAAGGCTTTGTAAAGAGGACTATATGCAAAGAGAAGGTGAGGTATTTGCTGGCTAGTATCAATGCAGTTGTTTTGGCTGGGAAATGGATGGTAGAGTATATAGTTACCCTAGAAAATTAGAAATTGTTACTTGGTTTTGGGTTTTTTAAACAAGAAAAGGGTCTTAAATACACTTCTTTCCACATAGAGGCATTTTCTTGATCAGCTATTTCTGTAGGAGTTTAGGGTTACACTAAGCCTGCCTTTAGTATCAAATGTGATCTATATTACTACTTTCTGGTGAAAGATCTCCAATTCTTTACCAAGAGGAAAAAAATCCACCCAGCAAAGCAGGCTTAAATATGAAAAGAGAGTTTCTCAGGACCTGTACTGAAAAACTATCGTACCTCTTATTTTTTATTGCTTAAATGCATATCAGAGCAGACTGTATTATGCTAGTGCAAATACAAGTAATAAAAATGTACATGAAGAGATTTCATTGCTATTAAAATCTTTCAGCATGATATGTCATGCAGTTCAGTGACTTGTGTGAATTATCACTATGATGGGGTTTGAGATCTGTATTGTTAAATACAGCAGTAATTTTCATATATGCTGATTATAGTTCAAAAAAGAAAAGATAAAGGTGGAAACATCTGTATGTAATATCATGACATTTCTGCATGTTTCATGTAGGAATATAGTACAGAAGAAAGTAAAAGACTGTCAGTTTATTATCCTCTAGTTCCAGTTCAACTCAAGTCTGAATAGAACTTGATTAATTGTCACTTTAATTCTTCCTGTTTGTAAGACTTTTTATGTTCATGTGACCCAGTAGTCAGCAACTGTGAGAAATAACACCGTTTGCATAAATTTTGAGGTTAATGCTGCTATGTGATAGTGCTGATGGCATTAAAGGCAACCATGCACTGCCTGTTGGGCCAAATTCTAGTGAAAAATGAAGATCATCAGATCTTTAACTTACATTTAAATTAAAAATAAATGACTACTTATTTCACATTCTCTGTTTTTAATGGATCCATATTATTTCTCCTTAACCTAAAACATTAAACCAGTATTTAAAATAGAATAAAAATAGCTTTCAAACAGTGAACTGATCACCAATTTTCAACGTATTTCTAAAATTTTATCTAGTCAATGCAAGCTTGCATTCTCTTAACTTTGAGAGGTTTTGATTTATGACGGAACTTGTCACCTAGTGTTTAATAAATCTTTCTAGATTTCAAATATATAGCTGTAAATCAGACTCTGTTATTATTTCATGAATAATTTCCAAGAGAATGTCTTTATTTCTACGTTATGAAATGATAAAAATTTAAATTCAAGAAATTCAATAATAATAGGAATTAATTAGTAAAATTCAATGAACAGAGTTGGTAAGCACAGGGCAAAGTCAGCTGCTAAGGTGACACACAAGAATTGTCATACATGTTAATTTTTTCACCCTATTTGACTTGATATTTTTTATTTTAACATGGAGATATGGGACTAACCTGTACAAGATTAAGTCACATGTGTATTCTGTAGTCTTCTTTGAGTGAAAGATTTAAGTCAAGTATATTCTCTATAACCAGAATTCAAACATGCAGTGTCTTTGCAATAGGTAACTTCCTGCAACCCCTGATGCTAAGAGTCAAGTAAGGGTTGTATGGATGGTGGTGCCTCTCATTGCTTGAATGTGAGGTGAATATGATTTTAGGCATGTTGCATACCCTCATGCTTTTGTATATGTTGCACTTAAAGAAGTCTTGTGGACTCTGCTAGTTCATTTTCTGCTGTATCTATATTTCTATTATACCACTTGCTATGCTTGAAATGCAAATCTAGAAATATTGGAATGACTGTAGAATTTTCAGCATTGGGAGACAGGAAAGCAACAGCTTGTATGTAAGACACTGTGTGTCTTTGAAAACTCATATGTTTCACCAACTATTTGGTCTGTGTATGACAGTGTTTGCTGATCAGGGAAGTGAGACTTGGTCGGTAACTGGAGTGAAATTTTCCTTATATTGCAGTATGAAAAACAATGTTCTTGCTTTTCTGATTCTCCCATGTGTCAATGACGAGCTGCAGTTGTCTGAAAAATTGATTACTTGGACATGGATTTTATTTTCAAAGGTTAGGTATGTACTTAATTACTAGAGTCAATATTTTTGTGCTTCCACTTGCATTTCAGGAAAACGGGTCATATAGAGTAGAGGCCTTTTGGGACATTTTGTAAACATTACAAAGGTGTTAGATTAAAACCAAATAAATTATATCTTTTAGCAGTAATGATATTGTAAATCAACTAGTTATATTAAAACTTTAAAGTCTACTGTCTGCAAGAATTTACACCTCCAGGTGAAAAGAAATTACTGCAGAATATGATTTGTACAGAGTACAAAGAAACAGTTTTTTCTGGTATTCATCCTTTGCAGTTTTTGGCTAGGTTGAAATATTGAGAATTTTTCTTTCACTTTTTCGAACTTTCAAATTGTTGTGGAGTCTCTTCCTTTGGAGGTCTTCTAGACCCAACCGGACATGGTCCTGTGTGACCTGATCTAGGTGGACCTGCTTTTGCAGCGCCATTGGACTAGATGATCTTCAAAAGTCCCTTCCAACCCCTACCATTCTATGATTCTATGAAATTAATGTTAAGGTATTTTGGATTTGGGCTTTGGTTTAAAAGTGCTAGTGAGTATGCTTGTAGGCAGCAAATAGACAATTTTCCAGAGGAGGCTGTGGCCTGGACTACCCACCCTTCTATCTCTGCTGCTTGTTGAGCATGTCTGATGGCAGGAGGAGTATCAGCAAAGAGAAGACCAAAGTGAAAGAGGCAACAACTTAAAAGCCCATCTTCTTCAGAAAATGTGAGCAAACTTGTTCTGTTCTAATTTTTTTCCCTTTCTAGCAGAGAGGGAAACAACCACTCCTGCCTGCTTCTGAGAGCACAGGTTGCTGTATGCAAGTGTTGACTTCGACCGGTGCAAAGTTGCTGTTATCAGAGTCCCATGCAAACTGTTAAATGTGCACCAGTTTGGTCAGTGCTGTGAAGACTTACACAGTACTGATGCTTACTGTAACGCTGCTTCGAAACCACCTTTTTATAAGACTTTTGTAGTATTTATGCCCAGCAGAAAGAAAGGGGGAAATAAGTGCTATGAACATATTGGAAAAATGTTTGACAGTTATCCTGGATGTATCTGGAAAATGGTAGTAACAGCACTAATGTTAAATCTAAAAGCAGAAAGCTTGGATGGCTCTGCACCATAAATAATTACTAACAAAGATGATTGCCAATGTGGAGAATTGTTTGCAGGGGGATTAATTTCTGATTGTTAAGTGTAAGTATATTTAGTCAGAAAATGATTTTTGTTTCTGAAAGCCAAGAACTTGGTGTAAATTGGAGGAATTAGTGATTTGGACTCTGCAGAGCAAACATCGTCCAGGTTATTGCAGATGAAACTTGACAGATGTAGTTATATTGAGATTGGCTCAGGAAGTTATCCTTTTATCTTACATTTTAAGGATTGAATTCATTTTTAAAGATTGGCATATTATTGTTAGCAACTGAATTTATATTGTTCTTTAAAAAAATCTAGTTTACCAGAGTTTCCTTTCCTGAAATCTTACAAGTTTTTCTAAGCTCTTAATGTCCATCTTGCTAAGTCACTTCTGACCCAGAAATTGATCTTCATAAATTTGTGTATATGAGCATGTACATTTATGGATCTTCATTGTTCAAGTCAATAATGCATCCAGTAATCCCAAACACTTTTGAAATGTTAAGACTAAATAATAAACCTCACGTGAATTTTGCCAAGACTTAAAATGTAATTTTCTATGTTAAAATGCCTTTAATTTTAGCCCTACCACTAACCAGTTTGACTGGCTTTTAATCTGATTTCTCTGATATATTCATCTTTTGGCTCTCATTTCTAAAATGTTTCCTTCTAAGCTAGACAAATTTAAAGTAACATAAGAGAGCATGCTAGTTTTGTGGTTATATATGCTTTGAAAGATCTGCTTCATAGTTTAGTGGGGTCAGTATTTGAATTAACAAGTTGTTAACAGAGAATACCTAAAATAAATAGAATCCTGGAATGATTGGAGTTGGAAGAGACCTTTAAATATCATGTAGTCCAGCCTCCTGCATTGAGCAGGGACGTCTTCAACTAGCTCAGGTTGCTTAAAGTGTTATCTGACCTGATCTTGAATGTTTCCAGGGATGGGACATCACCAGCCTCTCTGGGCAACCTGTTTCATTGTTTCACCAGCCTCATTGTAAAAAAATGTCCTTATATCTAGTCTAAGTCTATTCTCTTTATTGTAAAATGATTACTAATTGTGCTTTCACACTAGGCTTTGCTAAAAAGTTTGTCTCCATCTTTTTTATGAGCCCCCTTTAAGCTACAGTAAGGTCACTCTGGAGCCTTGTGTTCTCCAGGCTGAACAACCCCAAATCTCTCAACCTGTCTTCATAGGTGATATGTTCCAGCTCATTTTTGTGTCCCTCCTATGAACTCACTTCACCAGCTGCATGTCCTTGTGCTGGGGGCCCAGAGGTGGACACAGCACTGCAGGTAAGGTCTCACTAGAGCAGAGTAGAGAGGGACAGTCTCTTCCCTTGACCTACTGGCTATGCTACTTTTAATGCAGCCTAGGATATAGTTGGCTTCCTGGGCTGTGAGCACACGTTGCTGTGCTCATGTCCAGTTTTCCATCAACCAGGACCTGCAAGTCCTTTTCCACAGGGCTGCTCTTAATTGCTTCTTTCCACAGCCAGTATTGATAACAGGATTTTCTCCAATGCAGATGCAGGACCTTGGCTTGACCTTCTTGAGCCTTGAGACGTTCACCTGGACCCACTTCTCAAGCTTGACAGATCCCTCCAGATGGTATCCCAGTCCTCAAGCATGTCATCTGTACTGCTAAGCTTGGTGGCATTATTGTGATAGATCTGCTCTATATTCTACATCACAAAATTGGATTCCAAATAATGGAGCTTTAGGAGAGAAATAAAGCAGCTTTGGAACAACAGAAGTGCCTTTTTCAGTTTTGCAATGTAGTCCAGAAATTGTGACTCTGAAATTTGAGATTGTATACTGTTAGTGAAACCTCATAGGAGTTTGCAAGACAAGGCATACTAGTGAAATGGTGCTAATATCAGCATCCAGAATAATTAAAAGATAGCTAGATGAGATTTGACTACATGTGACAACAAGAGATACCTAAACTTTTAAACTAAAGTCTGCCATCACAGGTAAAACCTACCACTAGAAGAGGTACACAGTTGTAGCAAACTTGATCATATTTGTTTCACCTAAAAATTGTAACATTACCAGTTTGTTCATCCTGCAAAAAGGAATTTGGGGAAGTCTTGTGCTTCAGCTTCTGAGCGCTGATTCTCATGAGTTTATGTAAAGAGTCATTGTTTTTTCTGTTCCTTGTTCTCTGTACCACTGAAAAACCTTCTGCTGGAGCATGGCAAGATTTTCCTGTAAGTGTTTTAATTTTACATTTCAAAAACTACTTTTACTGATGGAAGTATGAACAGAGTTTATTGACAGAGTGCAATAATATCATATGGGGCAGAAACAGAGATGAGGCAAAGTGTCTATTCATCCTAAGCTCTTAAAAGCAATAACCCAACAGTTCCCTGAAGCTTTATTAAATTCAGAATTCTCAGAGCTCCTCTTTCCACTCTGGGGCTGACCAGATCATATCCATAGATGTTCCAGTTCTTCTTTGAAGTTGACTGCTTTAAAAACTGTTCACTTCTGATGTTCTGTTTCTGAAAAATAACTGATTGTTCTGAGGCCAGCTTGTTCCTCCAATTCTGTGAGTCACAATGAAGACATGTTCTGGCCTCCACCTCTGTATATTCTTTATATAAAAAGAGAAGAAAATGATTTTTGAAAGTTTTGTTAGCTTAGATTTTAGAGAGGAGAGACTTTCTGTTTTGCAGACAAACTAAACGCAGAACTTAATATCAAAACAGAAGTGCTCTGTAAGTCCAGTAACTATTTGGATAAGTCTGCAGGTTCAGACTCTGCTCTGTTTGCTGTTCCTTTCGCCCTCGCAGTGTGTCCTGGGTGGTGAGTATGCCAGCCTTTAAATGCACCCTTGAATTACTGCTGCAACCAGCCCTTTGTGTGACAACATTGGAAACATAACAATCATGTTTTTGACCCATAATGCTTCTTCTGAAGGTTAAGTCTTTAATGAAGTTATAAAAAAAACCCAGAGTTAAATAATGAGCTCTATGCTGCCATGACTGGTTTATTAGCAGCAACCAAACCTACTAGGGTCTTCAGCTAATTTAAGGTTATCTAGGTCTGTCTGTACCCTATATAATCTTCCCGAATTTCATTTTTTTATCACTGTTCAGTTGAGGTAAATTTCAACTTATCAGTGTTTTTGAAGAGTCTCATTTTACTAACATAAATACTCATGCTGATATCTCATATTTACCACAGTACATATTATTTAAGAACTATAGTTTCTAGGTCTTTAATATTTTTTAGCTCTGAGAGCTGGCATTTTCTGGAATCTAAATCTCAGATCCAGTATCATAGCACACTTGAGGAAGAACTACATGCTGATCAGTTCTTACCGTTAAAAATTTGGGCTGAATCTAAAATACATCTGTTCTTCTGATGTTTGATATCTGGTCAAGACTGGAAATTATACAAGGAAGTATGGATATTTTGACACTAAATATTTCACAAGAATAGTTTACATTTTCCCCTGGCTCACAAAGCCTTCTACCCAAGCAACAGATACTTTCTTAAACCTAAAGATCTGCCTTGAAGTCCCCTTTCATGTGTTTCTGGTATGTGTCTTCATTCTGTTGAAGTTCCTTTGATCTCCTTTTGGCCTCTTTCCAGACCATCTTTTAATTCTTTTTGTGAAATTCCCACACCAACTTCAGTTCCTGCCAGAAGGCAGCTATTCCATCTCTGTTCAAGCAAGGCCCCAAAGTTTTAAATTCTCAACATGTCTCCTTCTGGAAGTAATGCTCTCTGCCCAGACTTTGGAGTAGTCAGTAATTTGTATATCCAAGCAGTGCTTGGGAGACAGACAAGGAGATGGAAATATAATTATTTCTTCCTTGACTACTATTGTTCTCTTTCCATTTGCTGCTTAACTTGATTGTAGTGATACTTAACTTTTATCTGCTGTACTTGCTACTCTTCAGGCTCCAGGAATCTTTATTAAAAAATAAAAAAGGAAATCCAGCCAAAAACATGACTCATTTGGCACTCTTCACCAAGTTCTTGCTTTCTCTGTAGTTAACATCCAGTGAATCTTGTGAGTGCAAGACCTGGGATTACTGCTCATTACCTTTATTTTACTGTCATTGAATGAGACAGATGAGACTCAAAGTCATTGTGCACTTGGAGTGATTGATTAACCTGTAGATGACTATCAGGTGCAAGGGTAGGGTCTTTTTGAAATTCTGAGAGTCCCTACTTCTATATCATTCTTCTGAAAAAAAAAATCTGACTTTGGAAGGAGGCCTGACAGGCTTCCTGAGTAAGATCCTAATTAAATACGTTAGTATCAACAGATTTCTCTGAAAAATGGGGTCAGAATTTTACCATACTATCATAAGAGAACAGCTAGTGCTGTTTCCTTAAGTTTACCGCTCTGCTAGGGAACTGGAAGTTGTATGAAGAACTCTTTTGCTTAAATTTTATTTTTCTACTCTGATAGGTTTAAAAAAAGTTAAATACACTTCTTATTATTGTTAAAACACAAAGATCCACAAAGAATAAACATCAAGAAGCTCTTGACAATCCTGACAGGTTGTTACAGCCTTTATGGGTATTAGTATCCAGTGAAGTCTATTGAGAACCTGCCAGTGACTTTGATGGATTTGGATCAGGGTGCATGGCTTTGCATAGCTGTATATATCTGTATATACAAACTATATATATTGTTTAGCTTTTGAGAGTCACAATATTAATATCAACATTTTTTTCCTACTTGTTTTGTACAGTAACCTGAATTACTTTTGTCTTTAAGTGGTATGTTACTACATATCCACAATGTGTTTATATATAAACCCTGATGCTGAAAGAGTTTTTTTATTAAGAGTTTATCTGACTCAGTGCAAGAACGGATAAAGTAATTGCTTATCAGAAACTTATCTGGGAATCTGTGTGCTGAATCTTCAGAGACTCAACACCATTACTTGCTTTTTCCTTGAGGGTGAAAATAGGTAAATGTGGAAATTTGGCCTCACTTTACTATGTTTAGGAATCTTGGATTTCAAAAAGTTTTTTCTATATACTGTCAGGAAATGTAAGTACATCCTGCAGTTTTGCAAGAAAATAACCCTGGGAGCTGAAATTATGTGAATTTCTTATTCAGTTAATTTTCTTAGGGTTTACTGTGTTCTTGTTCACCAGCAAACTGTGTTTAGCCTATCAAAAATGTATTCTTTAACCAAAAAGCTCAGATGTTCCTTGGTTACTGTAACCATTTGGAATTACCATTTTGTTCCTTTGCATAATGATTAGGAAATCTACATGGAAATTCTCCTGCATAATATAATTTCATAGAATCAATCTGGTTGCAAAAGACCATTAAGTTCAAGTCTAGCCACTAAGCCAGGTGCCTCAGCATCTCATCTATATGTCTTTTACATATCTCCAAGGATGGTAACTCCACTACCTCCCTTGACAGTCTGTTCCAATGCTTAATAGCCCTCTCAGTTAAAAAGTTCTTCCTGTCTCCAATCTAATGGGCAAATTGAGCCCATTTCCTCTTGTCACAGAATCACAGAATGGTAGGGGATGGAAGAGACCCTTTAGATTAACACACCCAGACATCCAGTAGGTTGAAGTCTTCCAAGAGAATGAGGGTTAGCAATCTCAAGACTTTTCCCAGCTGTCTAAAGAACATTTTGTCTACCTCCTTATCCTGGCTGAGTGGTCTATACCAGACTCGTATCATGATATCCCCCTTGTTGTCATTCTCCATAAACACTCAACCCTATCCTCACCATTACTGACCTCTAAACAGCCAAGACACTCCCTAACATAGAGAGCTACCCCTCTGCCTCTCCTCGCTTGCCTGTCCCTTCTGAAGAGTCCAGATATGTGACTCATCCCATCACGTGTCTGTAATAATGTCACACTTCACTTGGTTCACAATGGCTTCCAGGTTTTCTGTTTGTTGTCTATGCTGTGTGCATTCATGTAGATGTACTTCAGATGGGTTACTGACCCAGGCACCTTTTGCAAAGAGGTAGTCCTGACTCCCTTGTGACCATTTTCAGGTGTTACTGTGGCTTCTAACACATTACCCCTTGCCTTCCTGCTGCCAAAAGTATCTCTGTCTCTTGCCTCCACTGACATGGCAGACCCAAGGATGCTGGCAGCAGATGGTTCCTCAGATGCCTGCATGCTGCCCCCAGCCTTATCTCTGTCAAGCCTGGTTTTGCCCCATTTCAACTGCAAATCTAGTTTAAAGCCCTACTGGTGAGCCCCGCTAACTCTTGACCCAGTATCCTTTTCCTTCTTTTTGACAGATGTATCTCATGTCTTTGAAATAACCTTGGTGCCCTGTAAACTGACCCATGATCAAAACCCCCAGAATTTTGATGGTAGCACCAGGCTTGGAGCCAAGTGTGAATCTGTTTTCTCTACCAGATACTTACCTTATCTGCAAAATAGAGGAGAAGACTACTTGTGCTCCTGATCCCTTAACCAAGTGTCCCAAGGCCCTGAAGTCTCCCTTGATAGCCCTTAGACTTCTGGTCACTCCTTCATCACTACCCACCTGAAGAATCAGTAATGGATAATAGTCCAATGGCTGTACCAGGGTAGGGAGTTAAATTTTTTAAAATTAGGATAGTATTAAAATTATCCTGTTGAATATGGTGACCTTAGTACTGTCTTTTAAGTCTCCTTAAGAGTCTAATACATTCCTTTTACCCACTCCTTCTATATGATTTACCCTTGCTCCATAATGCTTTATTTTAAATACTCTTATGTCTTTGCTTGAAGCAAAACTACTGTCCACATTTTCTCTTTGAGATCCTGTTATTCCAGGCCACTTTTAAACTTTCTGAAATGCAAAATAATTACACTTCAGGTTTTAATTGTATCTTTCTCTTCTTTTCAAGAATATACTGTGTGGACACATTATCAGTTTGTTATTTAAAGGGCTGATAAATGTGTTTAAGTTGTATTAATTTATGTTGCAATAGAATTCAAATTAATGCTAACCTGAGGATGAGTAGCGTGAAAGGTATAATTAAATATCTCTGAAATAAATTACAGGATATGAATGTCAGTAACATAGTTTCACCCCTTAAATAAATTTTTTTGTTACAGATATTTTTTCAGGGTTATCTCTACCAGGACTTAAAAAAAATAGACATGTTTTAACAAGCCAGTAATTCTTCCCCTTGATCTGCCCATTTGGTTACTTCTGGCTTCATGCTCATTTGTTAGATTCATATTGTCTCCCTAAATTATGCTTTTACAGCTTTCAAAAAGTTCATATTGTCATAATATCATAATGACACAGTGGTTTTTTTGAGCTATAAGCAGAACATTTAGGTAAATACTTAGGCCGATGAAGAATCTCCCTGTAGTCCGTGATTACTGTTAAGAGTATTCCAGAGTTCTTTGGTTGAGGCATTACTTCAAAGATGAACACACTATCAAAGACTAGGCTATGGTTGAAGAAAAATGTTATGGCAAATGTAGAATTAGTCACCACAATGAATCAATCAGTGATTGATTGATAAGTGTGGTTAACTTTATCATAACCTGGTTCAGTCACTTGTAGGAGTATATCAGCTTCTTGTGCCCTGGATCTCTGAAGCACACAGTGTTGTGTCTTTGTGATTTGTTTGGATCATTAGTGGCAAAGAGTGGGGCACAGTGATCCTGCCATTTTGAACATGCATTTGTTTGTTTAACTGTATTTCTGTACAATTTTACATTGCATCAAACACTAAAGCTTGTACATTCATCAGTCTGAAAATATGTCATGACAAGCAAGGAGAAGAGGCTTAACAAAGAGATTATTTCTGTGGAACACCAGAGTGTTTCATGTCTTATAAAATGACATTTTGTACAAGTATAGGAATGGAGTATGTGGGACAGGGCTTCTGCAAGTCTGTAGTACAATGTCTCACTTGAAGCATGACCCTGTCAAAACTATGGATGGTCAGCTGTGGATGTGTCTAGCTGAGTCTTGACAATCTCCAAGGATGGAGATGTCATAACTTCCTTGGATAACCTTTCCTAATGGAGAAAAAGCCTAAGTAGCCAGTCTGAACCTCCCAAGCTGTCACTCAGTTGCCTTTGACCTTACAACATCATGCACCACTACCAAGAAGTGTTTGGCTGCATTGTCTCTGTAAGTCCCTGTCAAGTAAACTGCTATTAAATTGCCCTTAGCTTTCTCTTCATCACTTAAGCCCAGCTCTCTCAGTCTCTGCAGATGTCCTAAGACCCTGAACAGCTTAAGAGGTACTTATGACTTTGATGGATTGTGTCCAGTTTCTCCACTTCAGCTGGAGGGGATTAAAAGGTGGACATGATGTTCCAAGTGTAGCCTCATCTGTGATGAGCAGAGAGTAATCTCCTTCTTTCTGCTTGACACATTGTTTGTAGTGTTAGTTCAGTTGGTGGTTTGCTGAAGTGAGCCCACTGTTAGCTCATATTCAGCTTAGCATTCAGGATGATCTCAGGTTCTTTTCAGCCAGTCTCCTGCATTGCTAGTTTCTTTTCAGATAGGTGTATGGAGCTCTTCTGCATCAACTGTGGAATTTGACTCTTCTTGTTGAGCCTCCTAAAGTTTCTCAGGATCCATCTCTGTTCTCAGAGATGGCATTATTTTTTTGTTGTTGTTGCTTTAAAGCTGTTTCTTGTCTTCCCTTAGTTTAGGTGAAGCACTGAGTTAGTATTGTTAGTTATATCACTGTGGACGTTTTTAGATTGGCAGTGTCTTGCAATCCACAGTGCATAGTGAATATAAGCTAAGCTTGAGTGACACCAAAGTGAACTTCATGTATGTTTTTCTATGAATCATTGTAAGCTTTTGGCTACCTCCAGCTGACAAGATTGTTTGAAATATACATAGGTGCCTTAGACATTTCTGCTTCATGAAAGACTCGTTGATTTTTTTCTTAGTGAGAAAGATGATGTATTTATCTAATAACTCAAATAGCAACAGTGGGAATTGCATTTAGTGTGCAGTGGACTTGAAAGAAATCAATATTCTTTTTAACTTGTATAAAAAAGTCATAAGTTCTTAACAAAGCCATAGCATGTTAGATTGAAATAGTCATTATTCCTTTTGGGTTTTTTTGTGGAGACTATCCTTTGAAGTTCAGATATTAGCAACGTCATTTCTGGATGCTGGAATGTAAAGATGGGCTCCTTAGCCATGATGACTCAATGATTCAGCTATAGGTACAAATTGTCAGGCTCATGTTTCTTTAACAGCTCTATGTTGGTTAGGAAGACCCAGGTGGGCCTACAGTCCACAGTGGTGCTTTCCTCCCAAGTTCAAGCATCGCCTGAATGTTGTGATTGGATGAAAAATGGAGATGAGGACTCCACTGCTGAAGCTGTAGATGTGTGGGTTAATTCATCTACAGGTCCACAGAATGAACTTCTCACTCTTTCCAGTCATGGAGACTGACGGATAGGTTTTTCTTCATTTCTCAAAGGGAAAATGAACTGTAGAAAAAAAAAAAAGTGATTTCCATGGGATTCACAGAAAGATTTCTGGTGAATCTGAGAACTAAGTCCAGGAGCTATATTTTGGAATCCTTTTGTACACAATACATTTTAATCCATATTTAAACAAGTAAGAAGAGGGGTTATACTAGCTTGGATATGGTGGCAGAATGTGAGTTTATCCTGAAAACAGCATGTGATGTCTGTCATGGAAGAACTTTCTCTTTGAATTGGACTTATCTCTGGAACATGTATCTTTCTCCTGTGGCAAACTTGTTTTCTTTCCCTGAACTGCTTTTCCAGACAGTGAAAGTGATCGTATTTTTTAGAAATATCCCCTATAGTTAAAGTGCCTCTTGAAGTGCTTGGCATATGTAGGTCAACATAAACTATATGGGAGGTTTAGGAATGATAACTAATTTGTGAGGAGAAAATCAAGAGGATGTAAGTGAAGGAAAGACTCTTTGAAGCATTTAATGCATAAATTGTATTTTTGAATGCTTAAAGTTTGTTTTTGAAACACGTGTAGGTTACTCTCAAAGTGTGAAGTGCTTGGCATTATGTTTTATTGTAGATTACTAAAGCAAACAAACAAAAATCCGCAGTGAGATTGTTTCAGCTCTAGCTTTTTCCCCTCTCAATTTTTAGCTTTTACCAGTTTGCATTTATGGAGGGAAAAAGCATTAACGGTTGTGGGTTTTGGGTGAAAACTTTTTCCACTAATGCAAGTTGCTCCAAGGATTATTAGAAACCATCTTCAAACATTTCAAAGTGTTTGAGTTCTTTTCTCTGTTTGGAGAGAAAAGTATCAGTGATTTATGTACATTGTTACTATAATATCTAGATTATCCATGTATGGACTTTTGGGGCAGCTTTTTGATGACTCTGAGAAAATCTGAAGCACTATGTAAAACCTCATGTCATCAGGGTTCCACAGAGACTTTAGTTCTTTCTGATATTCCTAGTATTTGTCACATAAAGAAAAGGAGCAGATTTACTAAAATTCTGTTATTGCTTAGAATAACTGCTGTGTTAGAAAGTGTGAATAGAACATCTGTTAGTCATTGTCCTATTTCTTTGAGCCAATCTGCTATATCCTTTCTGTTGAAGTACTGGGTTTATTAACTATGGTATTATTGTGTGACCAATTGTTATTATTTCTTTTGGAGAGACCTCATCCAAATATTGTGACCAAATTCTATTTCTAAATGTAGACTGTGAACAGTCGTAGTCATGGTTTAAGGTAGCATGTGTTTGGAGAAACAAACTGTTTAGTTGCTTTAAAGTGTTAGTACATTTTATACTGGGAACTTTGTGAAGAGAAAACCAGTATACTACAGTACACTGTGACATTAAAATAAAAATTAAGAAAACTCCTTGTCTGGCATCTCTGTTCAGGAAGTGAACAATGTGTAAGTTTGTTTAGCCCAAATAAGAAGTAAGAAATTCTATTCACCCCTACGTTTACTCTTTAGCATCCACCTAGAGGAATGATTGATCTTAAGAAATTGATACAGTAAAACTTGTGTTTGTTTTGTTTTGTTTTTTTCTCCTAACAGAGTTGTTCTGCCATTTACTTATAATCATATTTTTCTTGACTTGCTTTCTGTGTTTTTCAGCATCTCTGAATTACAGAGAAACATCACATGCATAAGCTTTGTCTCATCTCTCAGTTGATTTGCAAGATTAACATTGTTGTTGACCAAAGTTAAGCAAATGCAATGAAGGCTCATGTGTTTCCAATTAGTTATTGGAACTTGTTCCTGCCTGTCAACATCAGTATTCAGTGCACACTCTTACCAGAATGAAATGATTGTTCATTAGCTTCCAATCCTCAGTGATCCTCTAAACTTGACATTTCCTCCAACAAAAACATCGTGGTACTCCTGAAAGGTACACAGAGATCATTTTAGGAAGCAAGCACTCTTGTTTCAGTAAGGCTTTAGAGAATTGTTTTTTAAATTGTAAAACTGCATTCATCACCACACTCAAAAGAATTATTTACGTATTTCAGATGGAGATTTTTTGTCTCTTGTTCTAATAGACTGCACTTTGGTCTATATTAACGATTTGCATGTCACACTAAAAACTGGTGGCTGAAAACTGTTGTCCTAGCTGGAAACCATGAGGACAGTGGAAAGTTTCCTTCTTTTCCTTTGAAAGTCGCCTTAGTTAAAATCAGTTTTGTGTAGCTCTATTAGATTAATGTGGAAGTAAAATAAAATGCATCTATGGAATGGATGGGACGGGAGAAACAAAAAAAACCTTGCTTCTCTGTTAGGTAATTTATGTGGTAATGATTTCTGTAAAGGAAGTGTGTAAAGAGCAGAAACTTGTGATTTTTGAAAAGGAGGTACAAGTGAGAGTTACCGAATGGCAAGTACTTGTTCATGTCAAAGTTGAGAAATTAATTGAAACATAATTTCTTTCTTTAATAGACTGTCTAGTTGTTTCTCAATGGCTGTATCCCAGCTTGCTGTATAGGTAACTGGCAAGAGCATCATAAGTTCATTAACCAAAGAATCCAGCTTGCTGGCCGCAGACAAATGGAGCTCCACAGAAGATGTGAAAGTAGCTCAAATACTTGAGTGGAAAACAGGGATTCTTCCCTTCAAAATGTACTCTCTTGAAGCAGGCATTGTCAAATTCATTTCTTTTTCCTTCACTTGTAATGTGGAAGGTGCTGACTGACAGCCCTGGAAATTAAGTCCTCTATTTCTCCACAGGACAGGTATAGCAAGGGCAGCAGCAATGCAAGCTTCCCCACATTGTCCCGCCAATGTTCCTCAACCCAGTTCTGAAGAGGTCACTTCTGGAGGTGAGTGGGTGGAAGAGTCTCTGTCCATGCAGTTATCGCTGCCAGGCAGCGGTTCTTGTGGGACAGGTTGTTGGACGGAGACTGACCCCTTGTCTTGAATGAGCCACCGGTCTTTAACGGATAATCACTTTATGTATTGTGAAGCGGCGTGGGCTGGATTCATTGAGGTTGCATTTTCCTGCTTGACTGCTGTCACATTTTGACATTTCTTTGTGGTTGGATGACACCTTTGCATCTTTTTTTTTTTTTTCTTTTTGCACTGTTTTGTTTTCAGAGACGTTGTTAATGCTTTATGTACACGTCTGCAAAGTAGCATGCAAATAACTGAATGCAGTCTGGTTGTAAATGTGATACAGTAAAGCGGTTGCTGGTGGTAGCCATGTGTGCAAGAGGAGCTTTAGAGCACTAGACCAGGAGGCATGCTTTGAAATGCACCAGAAATTGATAAGAAAGTGAATGTTGGTTTCAGTATCTAAATGAACTATTAGGTTTCTGTTGTAAAACCGTATCTTAACATTTTCTCTTTTCATAATGACTATGTAATTTAGATATTAACACCAATTAAGCTGGTAAACTAATGTTCTGTTTTAGATTATTTTACAATTAATGAGATCTGCCTATCTGAAGTTAGACATGCAACATTGTACACTATATGAATGTAATGACTATGTATTGTGGTTACTGTAGATAGTTGTCATCTAAACCAGAAGACATGGGATAAATTATGTGAGAGGAATTAATATGACTGATGCAAGTTTTCAGTAAAATATGAGGGCTCACAAGTTTGGCAAATGAATTCTCATATATATTCCTGGATTTAAGTAAAACATACTTTAAATACAGTGAGGAATATTCTTTTTTTTTTTTTAGCAAAATTTGCATTTCTTAAATATGGAAAGAAAGGCTTAGCAAGGCTGTCAGGTCATGCTGAATTAATTTTGTGGCTTCAGATGCTGTGTGAAGGATTTGCAACGATTTGATTAGCATTTGAAGTTCAGGCCCATAATTCTGTTTAACTGTGCCTCTGTGGTTGTTTGTAAACAGGTATGATAACAAGAGAATACAGTGCAGTTCAATAACTGCCTAAATTTAGATCTTGTGTAAACAGTGAGGAATAATGCTAAGATAAGAAGAATGAATTTTTCAAACCAGGTCAGACATCCTGAGGGGTCTCCTTGCCTTTTTTAGTTCAAAGGATATGAATCGAAATAGGATTCATTCGATATTCAACTAAACCAATACCTGACTTCATTTTGTCAGGGCAGCAAAGAATACAGGATTTAGTTAATAATTGAAATGAATGGTAGAGTCCTTGTGGGAAATAACTTGTGGCCAATCCACAAATTCATGTTAACAGAAGGGACAGTGTGAGGAACTTTGTCATGACAGTACATGGTATGGGGTAGTACAATATTAGGTTGTTTTGCTAATAAGTCACTTAAAGCTTGTATGGTGTCAATAAATCATGTGGATTTGATTTTTCAACTCTTTTGAAGGCAGTGCAGATTGCTAACCTCTTACTATTGCTGACAAATTTGTACAGAGGTCCAGAATTGTCCTCCCACACACCTGTGTGAACTAAGTCCAGAATTTCACTTCAAACCTACCTCTATGTCATATAAACCTTTGAAGATAATTATATATCTTATCACAATTAAACTTTTTAACGGCAAATTTTATTTTAAATTCGAGTACAAAAATACAGTTAAATCATTGTGAGTACAAGCACAAAAGAATGGTCAAAGCCATCATTTTCTTCACATTGTATTTTATTCATGTCACATTTATCTTTCTGTCTCTGCATATGCTCTCTATGAATTCTAATTAACACAGAGTGTGATTTTTCTGCATGTTTACACTGAATAATGGTAATCTAAAGGAGCATACCTTGTAAATGTATTACCCAAAGGGTCTTAGAGCAGGATAATCCTCATAACCTTGATCCTGGAGTCCTAACTTGTACAAGTAATTCTGTTGATTCCATGATGAGTGGTCACATGAGAAAAGGCTTCCACATTAGATTCATAGTTGTAGATTCTTATATTAAGAGCTTCAGTTTTATCAGCTTTTCTTTATGTCCAGTTACATCCCAGTGGTTATGTAGTCTTGCTGGGAGTGGAGAACTGGGAGTAGAGGAGAGTTAAACCAGTCCTTGGAGAGGGTATATAAATGTCTTTCCTGAATTACATTGAGTTCATTTGAGGCTTTAGGGTTAATTCACAAACTCAGTTTTCTCACCAACCACCAGATAATAGCAGATTTTAAAGTACATATCCAGAATTTTGGATCAAGTATTGGAAGCAGAGTTTGCAAACCAGGAATAAGCAACTTCAGGTTTACACTGAATAATGTGTGGACCATACTAGTCAAATTTGGGGAGCCTACATGCTAAAATGTTTCTTTTTTGTCTTTTTTATCTGTGAAGATAACATAAATCTGTATTTATATGTAGGTGATTGAGAGGGTCTCTGCTATTCCCAGCCTTCTGGAGGTATCTCTTGAAAAGTGTTTCTCTAGCAGGTTTGAGCTAGGGTGAGGTGTGTCAGGCTGTGTGTATGGATCTGGAAGGAATTGGGGTAATGTTAGATTGTTCAAAAGGAACTTCTTATTTTATACTCTTAGAAATATTTCATGAGCCAGCACCAGACTTCTAAAAAGAAATGACTGAGATGCAGCAGAAGGATATTCCTTCTAATCAAAACTTTATGTTGCTGGCATCTGTAAGTAAAAGGGAGACTAAATTACTGAAGCTATCAGAAATGAGCTCTTTGCTCAGATATCAGGCTGTTTCTGTTTTAAAGATTGCATAGCTTTACCGGGTAGTTATCATAGTATCACAATGCACAATAGTAATATTGGGATCATAGGAAGGAGTTTGTCACCTGTGTCTCCAATCTTCAAAGCTTACTCTTCATCTCTAGGTTGGCAGTTTTAGTTCAGCCAAATTCATTAGTGACCAGGACGTCATTGTCAATCAACAACAGTATGACAGTGTATAGTTCCTAATAGTCTGCAGTGTTGTGGCATAAACTTTATGGCATTTGTAAAGGTTTGAGTGTTGGCACATGTGGAACTCATTGCAGGATCATTGCTGATGCTGAGAGTTCTTACAGGGCAGGAAATGCATTTTTCTGTTTGCACACAGAAACCCAACCCTGCCTGAGGCTTTGGATACTCCTGTAGTGCAGATAATAAGGAAATCTGTATTTATAGCAGTCTCTGTGGAAGGAACAACCAACCAAATAGTCCATCAAATCCCACAGTATGGATTTCACACATTTAATTATTTTCCTTTGAGTGCCTAGGAAATTGAGGCCCATTGAGTCTTTTGAGTTCATCTTTAATCTTGGAACAGAGTATTTGAACTCAAGATATTGAAAGCAGTTTAATAGACAAAATACTGCAAACACAGGATGAGATATGCAGACAAAATTGAAAAGGTGTTACAGATCTTAAATCTTATTTCAGGAGCCTTAGAAGAATGCCATGCAATTATCATTATCATAAATACAAAACCTGTCATCTTCTGCGTTCCATCAAAACTTAGCTCATAAAAGAGTTTTCATAAACTACCAGATCAGCCACAAAACTTCATGTAAAATGTCATCCTTCTATTCCTAGGAAGACTAGTGAGACCTAACAGCTCAAGAGTATTGATGGAAAATTTAGTATGTAGCAAATGAAAAGTTAACAGAAAAATATTGAGACCCTAGAATTGTCAGGTTTTTCTGGGGCAAAGGAAAGGTTTGTTTGTTCTTAAATACTGTTTGCAGTTTCATTCTTAGGATTGTCTGCTCTACGTTTGGAGTTTATTGAGAATTTGGTGGACAATTTGATGGAGAATGGAGGACTAAAACTGCTGCATTTTAATGGCTGTTGCTCCAAAAAGCTGTGGATTTTTGTAGACTTTCTTTTGCTTGATCAGTTATTATAGGCCTTTCTAGGGAAAAGCAGCAAACTAGGAGTCACAGAATCACATAATGGTAGAGGTTGAAAGGGACATCTAGAGATCATCTAGTCCAACCCCTTGCTAAAGCAGGTCTTCCTAGATCAGGTCACACAGGAATGTGTCCAGGAAGGTTTTGAAGACCTCCAGAGAAGGAGACTTCTCCCCCTCCCAGGGCAGCCTGTGCCAGGGCTCCCTTGTGTTCCAGCTTACCTTCATTAGCCTTGACCTGCCGGTCATGCTTTTCTTTATGCATCCCAGAACGCCATTGGCCTTCTTGGACACAAAGGCACATTGCTGGCTCATGTTCAGTTTATTACCAACCATGACTCCCCGGTCTCTCTCTGCAGAGCTGCTCACCAGCTGGTCAATCCCCAGCCTGTACAGGTGCATGGGGTTGGTCCTTCTGAGGTTCAGGACTCTGTACTTGTCCTTATTGAACCTCAGGAGGTTCCTCTCTGCCCAACTCTCAAGCCAGTCGAGATCCCGCTGAATGGCAGCACAGCCTTCTGGGGAATCAGCCACTCCTCCCACTTTGGTGTCATCAGGGAAATTGCTGA
>WBNH01009176.1:0-33320 GCA_013401255.1 Urocolius indicus | reverse complement strand
TTTTTTCCATCCCCTTTCCAGGGATGGAGGTGAGACTGACTGGTCTGTAGTTTCCTGGATTGTCCTTCCTGTGCTATTGAAGATTGGAGTAACACTGGCCTTTCTCCAGTCCTCAGGGACCTCATCTGTCCTCCACAATCTTTCAAAAATGATGGAGAGTGGCTCAGCAAAAACTTCAGCCGGCTCCCTCAGCCCTCGTGGGTGCAACCTTTCAGATCTCATAGATTTATGGTGTTAATCTTGACCAACAGGTCTGTAACGTACCCCATCCTCATCCACCAAGGGGAAAACCTTCAATTCTCCAGATTATTCTGATATTCTCCAGGGACTAGGCTTCCTAAGGGCTGGCCCTGGCAGAGAAGACTGAGGCAAAGAAAGCATTCAGTCATTTTGCCTTCTCTGTAACCAAGACACCCTCCTTTGTCTGTAATGAATAAATGATTAAATTCTGAGGAAATAGATTTGACTTCCAGGAAAAAAAAAAAAAAAGGAATCTTGTGGAAAAGATTTCTGAAATTTAGATGGTTTGTTGTAACATTGCGTACCAGATCCTATCTTTATATATGAGAAGTGGTGAATGACATAGTGATACCTATTTTGCCAATTAAGTAGGAGAGAATGATACCATGTATTCTGTGAGTTTCTGATCAAACTGGGAGAAAAATGTTTTTTCTCTAGAATGAGAATGATAGAGATAACAGTTTTTTTTTGGAAAACTCCGAAGAGATTTTTTTTTAAGCAGAGTTTATACCAACACGGTAGTTTTTGTGAGGAAGACTCCTTCCTCAGTCCTACCTTGCTTCATTTTTTAAGAATGCTGGAGTGGAGGCTGCATACTTATGTCAGAGGGACCACAGTATTCAGCCTCTGAAACTACAGAAAAATGTCTGGATTTTGGAGTCCCAGGATGGTGTTGGTTTTTTTTGTTTGTTTTGTTTTGTTTTGTTTTTTTTTTTAATTTGAGGCTTCTCTGCCCAGTTCAGAATGATTTGGAATAGTGTGAAGGTGTGTTTGGAATAAATTGATTCAAGGTTGTGTCTTGCCCAGTGACTGATGGCTTGTGCTGTGCCTGCTGGGGCAGAGGACACTGGAAGATCTTTGGGAGCTCTGTGGGGAGGCTGCTAGATGAATGCTTATTTTTTTGCCTTTTTGCCACTCCTTGCTTCCTGTCACTTCCATATGAAATATCATCTCAGCCAAATGCTTGTACAGAAGAGATGTTATGTTGCCCATGTACGTTGCCCATCCTAGTCATACTAGGATAGTGTTGAGGGATATAAATAGGATAGTATGGTGGGATAGTGCAGTGATTCTGCGAAGTGCACAGTGAAGAACTTGGTAACTCTGCTCTTGAACCTCACAGTAAATGTATAGAGACTTCTTGTTTGTAGCAATCTCAGTTCCTGTGGGTAGTGCAACTGTGCGTATTTGCTTGTAGATCAGAGAGCAAACAGACACAAGTTTAGAGCAGATCTCTTGCTCCCTACTCTGCCCTGGTGAGGCCTCATCTGGAGTCCTGTGTCCAGTTCTAGACTCCTCAGCTCAAGAGGGACAGAGAACTGCTGGAGAGAGTCCAGCGCAGGGCCACCATGATGATCAGGGAACTGGAGCATCTGCTTTATGAGGAAAGGCTGCGGGAACTGGGGCTGTTAAGTCTAGAGAAGAGGAGATTGAGAGGGGATCTCATTAATATTTGCAAATTGTGGAGGTCTTCAAGCACCACCTGGACATGTTCCTATGTAATCTGATCTAGGTGAACCTGCTTCTGCAGGGGGCTTGGACTAGATGATCTCTAAAGGTCCCTTCCAACCCCTGCCATTCTATGATTCTATGGCTTTGAGCTGAACACTTCTGAAGAGCCCAAGGTAAAAGAGACTGGAAGGTCAATTGAGTTGTGCCTTGCGTGCAAGTAATAAAATTTTTCAATCCACAGTGCCACTGGTTTCACACTGGTAGAGATCACTATTTTCTAGTATTTCTCTCATAATGGTATTTTTCTTCCTTAATATTTATATTGTTTTCCTAACTGTTGCGTGCTGAATGTTGGCTTCATTATAGAGGGTCTGTGTGTTGAAACTGCCTATAGATGAGGCTATGTTGTAGGTATCCCTTCCACTCATTGACAGCTGCCACTGGTGTCTTTTCACAGGCTGTTTTAATGTTAGATACAGAAAAAAGTCTTCTTTGTTTAAAGAATCAGTTTTGTAGTATAAATGTGCAAAAGAAACAGCTGAACTGCTGTTTCGGGCAGCTGTCTGTAGAACTGCATGGAAATGGGAGTGAAGGAGTAATTGGTATCAACAAAACCCAAACCATTGTAAAACAAAACGAAAACTTCTTCCATCCTGGAAAGAGTTATAAACATTGCTGGTGAGCAGATGTATTTCTCACCTGAAACCTATAGCTTAGGTTATAATTGTTGTCATAGAAACAGAGATCTTGTTTTGCATTGCCCGCACATAGTGTGTGACCAGTTACTCTGTGCTTGATTTGGACAGTGAAATAGATCTCTTTAGTTCTGCCCATCTGTCCTTCTATCTTTCTTTGAGCCAAGTAAACCTAAAATCTAAACTGAACACTTCATAATAGGGGAAAACCACTACTGTTGCTTACTCTTTTTTTACAAGATCCAAGGCTGTGTTAGAAGGCAGAGAGCTCTGTCATATGAAACCAAACATTTCAGTGAAGTATTAGTATTACTAATTTGAACTAAGTGAAAGTTTCCATGGGCTGTGGCTAAGACTGAATATAATTTAATGATTATATGTTGTTTAAAAATATGTAATGAATAGTGGGATGGAGACAGAGGTGAGTAGTGGAAAGAGGAAGGAAGACGAGACTGTAAAACTACAGAGTGTACTCATTTAGGATCAGCTTACTCTTTGGCCAGTACCACAGAGGCAAAAAATCCTAATAGTCCTAGTGGCACGTGGAGCCACACTTTCAGTGGAAACAGCAGAGAAAGAAGGGAAAAAACTCCACCTCATGAGTGATCTTGAGAAAGCATTGTATACAGACAACTCTGGCTCTATGTACTGCATATACTCTAGGTCAGAATAGAACAGCTGTTGCCTTTTTATACAAGCTGATGCCTTCAAGGGTTTGTTTTACAGAAAAAACAGAATTGAGTGTGGAAATGAGTACACATAACAGGACAGGTTAATTCAAAAAACCTCCGAGTTTTCAATTGGGGTGTGTGTAGATATATATATATATATAAAAATTAAAACATNATATATATATATATAAAGGTATATATATGTATTTGTAATGTATGGGGGTTTATTTCCCCTTCAAATCAGAATTAGGTCTTGCATTTAATTTTGAATGTTTTTTCTTTGATCTGCCTCATTCAAATTGGACTGAGGGAAACAGCATGTTCTGTTGCTGAAACAACAGACTGCTCTGCCTTGCATCTCCTACTTTGAATGCTTTAGTATTGTTATGGGTTTCTCTAATAGTAAACAAAATAAATAGACCTGTAGCGGCAATTTTAAAGGTGGGAGCTTAGCATGCACACGTCTATTGTGTACGTTTGCAACTTCCTCTTCTTCCTTCTTCCCAACACGCATTTGTAGACCTATCTTTTCACTATATTTAACCTGCGGTGCTTGGTAATGTTGATCATGGTGACTGTTACCATAATATTTAAAAATACAATGAAAAATCATTTTACCTGTTCAGCTTTCTCTATCTTCTTTTTTTATGGTGGGTCACTTTGTCTCTTCTGATGAAGTGCTTCTGTATTGAGGACTCCACAGCAGGTAAAGGTGCCATACTGAAGTCTTAAATCTTACTTGTGTTATCTTCTTCTATTTCAAGGTTTTGAAAGTTGGGAAGGACATGGCAGTACTCAAGTGTGCACATGAATGATTCTTTTCCCCCTGCTGTTATTGCTGGCAGATGGTTCTTTAGAGACTGTTGTCAGCAAGTGAAAATCAGAATAGCCTCTAGGACTGACTGCACCAGTAAAGATATTGGACAGCCTTTCCTCCTTGCTGAGCTCAGCAGAACCAGGCTGACCTGTAATTTTCAAAATTATTTCATATTTTCCTCTTAGTAATCACAGTAGCTGCAGAGGAGAGTGTTTAGCTCCCCAGGAGAGCTGTCAAACATAGAAAAATATGAAATAAAATGATTGTTACAAAATAAATATCTGGAAGAGTGAGCTTCCAGTCTTAACGGTTTCCTGAACCAACAGAGGTACCTTTTACAGTATGAGTTTTAACATACAGTTTATGTTCAAAACAAACATCCTTCTGAAATGTAAACCAAATTAGAAGAGTTTTGCAGGTTGGAATAATTTTCACGATGGCAGTAAATGCTGCTTTGTAGCACTACTCTCACTGTCATAATAGTTCTGTATATAACACAGAGTTAACTAATGAATATCTGTGTAATAATTAAAGTTTTATTTTTTTTGTCTAAAATACTAGAATCTCATCTTGTGGGTGATAATTCCACTTTTTATATCAGATTATGTTTGAATTTATATTTCTAATTCTTTTTTAGTTTGCTATAAATTCTTCTCTGAACACTTGCCTCTCTGACTGACCTCGAATACTGTGGATTAAAAAAAACTCAAACCAAAACTCCAGATGGTTCACTTCATAGAATGAGGGCACCTTTATTTGAGAGGCATTTAAGTATGCAACCATTCATGAGAGTGAAAAATCCAACAAACATCAGTTGTAATCATGAATCCTTGGAAGTCATGTATGCAGTTTCAGATTCATGAGTGGTACAGTAGAGCACTGGATTTTAAACATGTTAAAGGTCTCCCAGATGTCTCACAGGCTATCAGAGACCTACCTGAGTCCAATTAAAGGTCTCAGAAGCCTGGGTTATATGAGTAGGTATCCCATAGTTCCTGGTTTCTTCTGTTTACTTTCAGTGGCATACTGATTTTCTGTACCTGTGCCAAAGTGAGGTATGATATCTGGTCATCAATATGTGGTTACAGGATATAGTGGAGGTGAGTCCCACTGTGCCCTTCAGGGACAAAAGCAGCTGTCTTTTAGTAATTTTTTGATAGATACCATCCAAACTGCACTGATGTGAATTCTGGGGCTTTCTCTGTGTGCCACTAGGCTTGGAAGAAAGGCTTGATAGGAAGAGACTGACAAAAGTGCTAGTGAAAATACTACTTTTACTCCCATTTTTTTTTGGTTGTAGTAGTAACTGCAAGGTATCGGAGTTCATGACTGGCTAAAAAAAAAGTTTTTATGTGAGAGAAGATTTATACCAAGGAGATATCAACCATGACAGTACAATATAAAAAAGCTTAGTCTCAAGAATAAAAATTTCCAATGGCTTCGATAATGCAGAAATTTAATAGAACATGTATTCAACTCTGCTATAAATCATGATCAGATGGATATTTTTTCTTATTATTTATGCTGTGGTATCACTAAGAGTCACTAGGCACAACTGGTTCTGTAAAACACATGAGAAGGAGTTGATTTCTGCCCTGAGGAATAGTGTTAAGTATGAGACGAGACAATGTGAAGATATATTAAGGCAGGAGGAATGTGAGTTCATGGTGACTGTGCTGGTGAACACAAGAAGCAGCTGTAATAAGAATCTGTCTGCCAAGGGTCCTTATTTGATGATAATGCATTTGTTGCAGTGCCCTATATGCATTTTGTTTTAGCTTAGCTCAGAGTTGAAGTTAGATTGAGCAGATCATCCAGTCTCTGAAAATGTTTTCCACCTTGAAAATCTGCTCTTGTTGCCCTTAATCACAGCCTTGTGCAAACATTGATGCAATAATAAGCATTAGCACTATAATAACTGACCAAGCAACTGTAATCATACTCAACGTGGATGTGTGACAGTTTTCTTGGACCCCCCTGAGGCTTCAGTGGTTACCTCAAAAACTGCAGATAAACTATAGAGAACTTTGATGGTTACCTGTGAACTATGAAAAAAAAATTTGTCTGATCTCTGACATGCTGATTCTTCCTTCTTTTCTGCAGCAAAATGTATAGAAATGTGCCTGAGGGTTCCTCAAAAATCTGCAACAAAAATATACAGAAAGAGGCAATCCATAGCAGTCATCTTGTTTGGACAAACTCAGAGGACTTCAAGTTACTGAGAGTCCTAAGCAATATAATATTAGTGTGAGTAGATGAGGCATGGATTGTGGTTTTTTTTGTGTTTATTTAAAAGATATGTTCTTACAAAATCTCTTACAGTACTGGATAGTATGAAGGAAGTGCAATAAATCTGTAAGCCTTATCATGGGGACCTGACATGCCTTAAGTGTTCTGTCCGTAAATGGCCCTTAGGTGAGATAAAGGATGGTGCAGGGATCATGAAAGAGCAAGATGATATTCAAAATGGCTTTGCAACAAAGGTGTTAAGATACTTGCTTGTCCACTGCTGGACTTCAGGCAGACTCACTCTCATGAGATCCCATGCCATAATTGATTCATAATATATCCTCAGAGATTTTTGATGACTCTCTCAGTTATTCCTAGCTACACCAGATTTGAAATGTCTTCTGAGCAACAAATGCCAGGTATCATTAAGTAACGAACACTAAATAATCACAAAAATGAACAATCGTTTATGAGAAAGACAAGAATATTCACTCTTTCTGTAAACTTGGCCAAATAAATATTTTACCCTCTGCATGTTTTTCACAGTAGTTTTGTATTTTTACTATTACAGAAATATTAGGATATAGATAACGTGAGTATTGCTGTGGAATTGAATGCATTTTTATTCAGAGTATGTGTTGCTCTGGTTTACTTTTAATTCATTTTTCACCTATTATTAAATGTTAAAATAAGTCAGAGAATTACAAGCAGTGTTATAAATCAATATGTGTACTGAACTGCAGAGCAAGTCATTTTTATAAGAAGGCAAGCTTCTGTATTTTTATTATAAATCATGTTCATTATCTTTTGAGCTTCCTGATTAAAGTAATTAGTCATTTATGTTGATACAAAGCCATCAATGAATACATTGCTTTGTTTCATAAATATTGAATCTTAAATTGTTTTGTAAGGGTCATTGGTTATAATCAGTTGCACATTGTAATGTAAATTTTTTGTTTTGTTGATGGGAAAGTAGTTCTCTCTAACCCGAATTAATACACCAAGCAACTCTCCTGCACTTGGAACAAATATGCCTTTACGACTGTAACATGAAAATTGATGTAAAATGCCAGATAGGACATAGTAGGTGGAGTTGGTTAGGGAGTCAGCGTTCATTAACTGATGCCTATTGTTGAGGAGATGGTCTCAAAGTTAGTGGAGGCTACTCCAAAGTGAACAAACAAGCCTTCCCCAGAGGCAGTTGCTCTCTGGGTCTTCTTGCTTTCTGCAGTTGCCGTGCCTGTTCCCACAAACAGCTACAGAGAGATCTGGTTAATGTCATTTGCAGAATCTTTGGAAATTTGGGAACATATGCTTTCATACCTGTAAAATATTACTGTTACTGAGGGACTTTGGTTGGGAATGTGCGTTGTTCTCTCTAGCTAGGCATAAAACACTGGTCACTGCCATGCTAAAATTCCTGCTTTTGGATTGAACTACCTCTTAGGTTGCTTTGGCTGGTGGTAAGAGTAGTCTCTTCTGGGGCTAGGCTTAAGTACAGCTGATTTTTCAGTATGAAAACATTGTGTTCATCATTGTGTTCATTGTGTGATAGTTTCTCTGCCATTTCCAGACATCAGTTCTGACCAACAAGAACCTGGCATCATTTCTACAAAAGTGCCCTGGGGCTGGAATAAATCCATACATTGAGAAAAAAAGGCAGTGCTTGCTTGGAGAAGTTCAGAAATCTCCTGAGTTATTTTATGGATATTAGTTGGTTATGCCTATGCTCATAACCAAGTAGGATAAGCCAAGTAATTTTAGCTTAAGTCTAGCTTTTCCTCTGATGGCAATTTTTTGTTTTATCAGTACTGTTGTCCCTGACTGAGTGCTCCCAAGAAGCATCATGCTTGTGATCAGTGTAATTAATCTTCCCTCCCTAAATGAAGTGACAATTCTGGTTCCAAAGTTAAATGGCTTGTTATTTCTCCAGAGGCTTCCAGTAAGGGAGGATTTAAAAGTAGTTAAAATGAATTTCCAATGACTATGACCTGTCACTGACTCCTTCATTCTCTGCCTTTTTTTTTTTTTTTAATACTTTACCCTGCTTTACAGACTGTAAACCCATAATCACAGAATCATAGAATGTTAGAGGTTGGAAGGGACCTTTAGAGATCTAGTCTAACCCCTGTGCAGGAGCAGGTCAACCTAGATCAGGTTGCATAGGAACATGTCCAGATGGGTCTTGAAGACCTCCAAGGAAGGGGACTCCACAACCTCTCTGTGCCACCTGTGCCAGGGCTCCCTCACCCTCACAGTAAAATAGTTTTTTTTTGTTCCAACTTCATCCCATTACCCCTTGTCCTCTTGCTAGCTACAATAGAAAAAAGGGATGTCCCAACCTCCTGAGATCCACCATTTAGATATTTGTAAATGTTAATAAGATCTCCCCTCAGTCTCCTCTTCTCTAGACTAAAGAGCCCCAGTTCCCGCAGCCTTTCCTCATATTAAAGATGTTCCAGTCCCCTGATAATCTTGGTGGCCCTGTGCTGGACTCTCTCCAGATGTTCTGTGTCCTTCTTGAGCTGGGGAGCGCAGAACTGGACATGGGACTCCAGATGAGACCTCACCAGGGCAGAGTAGAGGGGGAGCAGAACCTCCCTTGACCTTCTGGCTACACTCTTCTCAGTAGCTGGTTTGCAGTTGCTGCAGACACTATAAAGACAACAAAAGTGGATTAAGCTGCTCTTCTGTTCAATGTCGTTTCAGTGGAAAGCATCACCTAATGTTAAAAAAAAAAAGTTCTTGATGTTACAATAAGATATTATATGTTATCTTTTTAAGTTGTGTATGCACAGTTAACTGTTACACTGACTGCTTAGTCAAGTATTCTGAGAATTGTTCCTAATTCTGTCCCATACCAGGAGGTAAATTGTTGTACAGAAAGTGTTGGCAGCAGACATTAATACCAGAAAGCCGCAGGAGCACAAGTATGCTCCTTTGGGTGCTGCAGCTGTGATTTCTGTTAAGAACTGAAAAGAGTGTTTCAATAGGGTCTTTGATCTTTTTATATTAATGGCATAACTTTCACTGATTGAGAACTGATTGCAACATGTTATAGGATCTTGTGGAAAATGTGACATCAGAAAGAACCTCCTGATATACTTTCACTAAAACTTTTGTTATATTTAAAGAAAGCAAGACTTTTTCTGATTTGGTTTTGATGTAAAATTCTAAGTCAAAGGTATTTATAAATCTCCAAATTCCTTCATTTTATAATAGATTATATCCTTTATTAAGGGTTAAAATAAGGAAAGCCTTCTGATCAGTTTCTTTGAATGCCTACTGTGCAGACTAATAATGCCATCTAAATAAGTGTCAGTAAGTCACATTTGAATTCCAGTGTACCAGGAAGGAGACAACTCAGAGAGGGAAATTAGCTGAACTAGTGCTATTTTGTACTACTTGAATTTAAAATCTTCAGTCAGTCAAATAAATCAAGAATGGAAGATGTGATTTTTTTGAAGAGGTACAGGTTTGTTTACACGAATGTTATGTGATTTTTACTTGTGAAAAATAAATAGAGATTATTGTGGGTAACTTTTTTTTTTTGTTTGAAATAAGTGCTAACATGTAGAGTGAGAATTTGAGAGATTCAGCTTAGAGTGCAGGTTAATGCATGAGCTTTGGCATTTTTTTTTTCTATTGTGAGTGGTGAAACACTGAGCCATTTCACAAGGAAGCTTAAATTAGAGAAAGGGATATTACAAAAAGACACTGCATATGCTGGGGCAAAGAAAATAGATATTTTTTTCAGAGATTCTGTATTCCTAAGGATTGTAGCATTGACCATAATAAAAAACCAGAGAGACTACAAGAAGTCCCCTAAAAAGATGAACATTGTCATTTAGAAAGTAAATCGGTACTTGTGACTGCACACCACCTGGATATTAATGCAACCAGTTACTGTGTCCTCCCTTTCAAACGTTATTGTGTTAGAGCAAGAGAAGAGCCAATATTTTATTTTATATGACCTTTCTAATGTTATATATATGCATATAGATTTGTGTTATTTGTCTCTCTGATTCTCCAAATGTTTCTTATTTGTGGCTCAAGGCATTTATTTATTCCCAGGCTTCAGGCTGCGGTAAGCAAGGTCATAGATTAAGAATTGATTTCCACAGTTGCTCTAGCATACAAACTAAATTTCTCTTGGTTGGTTATAAAAACTACAGCTGGGCATAAATTCAGCTTTTCAAAATTGTCTTGAAAATGAACATTCAAGCAAATGAGAAAATACTCTAAATATATGCTGCATGCTTAATTTAAGCCTTCAGCTAAAACCTAAGGCAAGCAAATTGTTTGTATGCTGCAAGCTTCTTAGTAAAACTATGCTAGTATTGAAGTTTTTAAAATGTAGCTTGTTTTTTTTTTAAATTAATTTATGTCTCTCTCTTTTAAAAGGCAGATTTTCTGTACAGTGTTTGGCAAAACATGAAATTATAGAATTGTTTAGGTTGGAAAAAACATTTAAGATCCTGTTTTGATCAATATGTTGATTATATACCCCTAGATTCATTGCTAATTACAATCAGAATGTGACTTTCAAAATGAAATATAGTTTTTCTTCTTTGGAAGAAGATAGTTCTACTGAAAACAGAAAAATCTGCTTTTTTGTTAGCTTTGTCTCTAATATGAAACACCACAACTTGTTAAACTGAAGGAATATTTCACCTGTAAACTGAAAATTCACTAAAATCAAGGAGGTGTGTTTTGAGGATGTTTTTATTGTGTTCTTTATGGGCTGTAGGGTTTTGTTTTGTTTTTTGTTTAAAGTGTGCTTTGTGCTGGTAACAGTAAAAGAACTACACTGTGGGTAGCAATCAATTTGTGTAAATGTCAAAGATATTTATATGACTGTGATGAGTCTTTGCTGCAGTACACAGATGCCTAATAACTATATAATAAATCTTAAGTTACAGAAATTTGCTCCTTAGACATATCTTTAAAGAAAATTTTACATGATATAATACCCTGCCCTGCTCTCCATTTTTTAATTAGTGTGCTTAAAGCAGAAAACATACTATGTAGTATGTTTTCAGATCATAATCAATGCCATCAGGTAGCTTTACAAATATTAGCTTGGCCCCTACTGTTCCTGTCAATGTCAGAGTTAGTGTTTCTACCATTAGCAGAGGAACCAAAATGCAAAATTATTTTTCTAAGGTAATAGTGAGCATTGTGTTTCTTTGACGGGAATTCTTGATTTGCAGTGCACTACACACTGTATCTCACAGCACTGGCCCATAAGGAAGAGTCTAATGGGTCAAATGTTTTGTGGTACCCTTTCAATACTTAAATAGACGTTAAACTGTAAACCTTGTTTCACAGTACTGCATGAAATAACTTTCTTCACAGTAATCACAATATGTATGTAAAGAAAAACGATTGGAAAGCCAGTTGCTGTGTGTAATGAGAGTGGTAAAACAGTTTGGCAGGTAAACCAGGTATGGACTGATTTGAAAATACAAACTTGGTATTGTGCATACCTCAAACTTAGGATTCACTCTTCTTTCCAGTTCAGGTTGATGTTTTGGAGGAATGAAATTAATGTTGGTACTGATTTTTATCCCATCCTTTTTTTTTGAGATATTAAAAACTGAGGGATTTGTCAGTATTTAAAATGTCTGTGTCCATAACAAAATTCTTGTTTACTTCCATGAGATTTCCATATGGAGATATCTCCCCAAAAATGCAGCTTTGTGGTGAAATGAGGTGAATGTATTCAATTCAGACTTTCTCAGAATATTAAAGCAGCCTCACTGAGAGCCTTGCTAGGCAAGAATTCTGATTATCAAGTCTAGTAATCAGGAAAGCTTTTTGTTAGGGACTAATTCAAGCATGGTTATGCCTGACTGAAAACAAGATTTCTGCCTATTTTCAAATTGTAGATTTCTTTTTGGAAAGACACTTAAATATGTGTGAAGAATCTTGAACTGATTCATTAACTTTGAATAAATTCTTTTGATAAATGAGGAAAAGCAAAAATAACTAGTTGAGCAGGACTCCATGTATGAGGCTGGCTGCTTGCAGAGGCACAGGATGAGTACACCTGTATCACTGATAATTCATTGTGTATCTGTCTGATGGTGCAGTAACTTTGAGGGACAGAACCTTTCAGAAGTAGATCTGTCACTAGCCTCCTCCTCTGTATTGAGCTAGTGGGACAGATTTTCAGATTTTTTTACTTTTCTCTGCCTGCCTTGCCCCAGGACAAAGCAACTAGATCATAGAATCATAGAATGATAGGGTTGAAAGGGACCTTTAGAAATGAGCCAGTCCAACTCCTTGCTAATGCTGGTCCACCTAGATCAGGTCACACAGGAAGGTGTCCAGGCAGGTTTTGAAAACTTCCAGAGAAGGAGACGCCACACCCTCCCTGGGCAGCCTGTGCCAGGGCTCCATCACCCTTACAGGAAAGAAGTTTCTCCTCGTGTGAAACTTTTTGTATTCTAGCTTATGCCCATTATCCCTTGTACTGTCATGGGAGATGAGAAAGAAGTGCCACTGCTCCATCCTCTTGACATACATCTTTTAAATACTTCTGAGTGTTAATGAGATCCCCCCTCAGTCTTCCCTAGGCTGAACAGTCACAGATTCCACAGCCTTTCCTAAGAAAGATGCTCCAGTTCCCTGATCATCTCAATGGCCCTGTGCTGGACTCTGTCTAGAAGTCCCCTGTCTCAGTTTCCAATAATAATAATAATAATAGTAACAGTAATAATAATTTTTTAACTAGGCAACAAAGATTTTGATTCCACTTAATGCTCTGAAATGCTAGTATTACACAGTACTGATATCTACTTTTAGTAAGCAGCTCCTATGTGTTGAATGTCTTGAAATTAGTACTTACTAAACTTAGAGGTTTTGACAAAAGCATGCAGAATTCATGGATTTCTCACTTAAATCATAAATCATGGATATATCCACTTTATGGATTTCTCATAATGACACACATTTTTGTTTACAGATGGATAAACACATGAAGTTGTGTAACAGCTGTGTCTAAGTAGACATAAAAGTCAGTATTTATACTGGGCATAGGTTATTTTTTTTTCTCTAGGTATGTAGACATAAAGCCTGAATAAAAATGCAATGTCCATTGGACAGCAGTTACTTTGTACAAACATGATTTCCATATATTCCTGTGCAGGAGGTCTGTAGCAATGGTCATAAAGCCCAGGGTGAGCAATGAGAATACTTGAGCAGGGAACTCAAAAGGGAAGTTCCAAAAGGGAACTTGCAAGAAAAGTTCTTTCATTTGAAAGGCTGTACTCAACTTTTTCAAATTATGGTTATTTGCTCATCTGACCCATTTGTCCAGTAAAAATAGTACTAAATCCTGTAATAGCTACAGTGGAGTTTTTGTGATCATGGGAATCCAATCTTAATTGCTTTATAGTGTTTGCTTTCATAAACAAGAACGGCAGTTCTTGACATGCTCCTGAGTATCCTAAGTCAGCGTTTGGACCATAAATATTTCAGATAGGAATATGCAGCAGAGCTTGATACTGTAACTGCTGCATTCCAGTTATTTATATGGTAAGTATTTTCATATTTTTAAATAAAATGTATGAACTCTTTTTACCAAATTAATTTTTTTGCAATGGATACTTCATTACTGAAATCAGCGTTATGATGAGTCCTTTCTCAGTCTTCAGCCTTTTGCAAACTGCAGTAGCATACCTTCTGAAAAACATGCACGCTGATGAAAAGTTTGAATCACTGATGTGAGTTTAAGAGGAAGCATCAGCAGTACAAGATCACTATACTACAGTTTTCACTCCATGGAAAGTCTGCTCAGTGTTTCGCAGTGCCATGCATGCCTCTATTACTTGGCACACACCTACACTGGCTCAACCAGCGGAAAGCCAACAAAAACATGCAGATGCTGAGAGAGATGCTTGAAGATGTTGAAGAAGTAGAGGTCATCTGATGTGAAGCTTCTAGGTATGCCCTTCTTTTTATCAACAAAATGACATAATACTTGAACTATTGATGTTCTTTTACTTGATGTCTGCATAAAGATTTGTTTTTAATTTTTGCTTTCTTGCTGATAGAAAGTTGAAGAAGGAAGTTGAACAAAACATACAAGGCAGTTCATGTGAATACAGTTTTTTCCCTTTTCCACCCTCTTAATAAAATGCACTGGCATGGAACAATTTGAATGCAATCCTGAGGACATGTAAAAGCAAAAGAAGGCTGCAGGCTTGCAAATAAAAGTTATTTGCTCATTTGAAACTGGCAAAAAGACAGCCAGTACATTGCTTCATGACTAGCTCTAAGTTAATAATGGTACCTGAACTGTTTTATATATCACATCATTCATATGCTTGGTCATTATACTCTCATCATGTTTTATGTTCTTGGCCTGAGTTCATTTGTGGCACAGAGAAGCCTCTGTCCTCTTTCCAGATGGCTATTGGTTTCTGTTTTCGTTTATTTTAAGAATAGTCAGATTGAAAATCTTACACAGAGAGGATGAGTGGTGGAGCACATCCTTGCTTTGCTATCTGGATCATAAGCATCCGATACATGATAGTTTTCTGCTTGCTGCAAAACTGCTTTAGTAAAGCTCCAAGCTGTTCTGATTGCTTTTGTCTTTTTTTACCTCTCAAAGGCACTGATGCATGGATGTTTCCTGACTCATTGGTACACTTTTTAATACATTAAAAGTTATTCATCTTTTTTTCAAAAAAGAGAGGGAAGTGGTAAAAACTAGTTACACTGTAGCAGAGCAATAGGAAAACAGGTAGCTCTTTGTGCTCATTACTATCTTTCTCTTAAATGAGCAAGAGGTGGGTTTGTTCTTTTGTCCACACCCATCTTTATACTTTTCTTCTTTACATTTATCTGCAAATCAAGCCCATTGCTAAGCTGAGATGCTCTCTCTACCTGAACTTCAAGTGACCTTAAGAGTAGTCTTAAGAAAGCAAACCCATATGTTCCTTGTGCTTCCAATCCTTGTTACTGTTTGCAACCTGAGTGCAATTTGGTTTCACAGTATCCACCGTGTGCCAGGAAAGAGCTAATCCTGTAGGTGGGTAGGATATTGCTCCATGTTGCACATTCTAGTCATATCAGTCCATATGAGAAAGCATGGCTGTGTGCTTCTTCAGTCCTGGAGTTTGGGCTGATGGAACCACCTTATATGAAATGAAGGATTTGTATTGTGAATGGCAGTTAAATTTAAAGTAAAAGGAGCTCAGATACCTACTGAAAAGACTGTATTGCTATAAAGAGCTGAGATGCTGAATGTGGAACTGATGTAGTTTTGAAAAGTTGAGAGCTTAATTGAGAAATTTAATGATCTCTCTGTTCTATAGCAGAAGTAGATCAATGGCTTTTTTCTGTTTTTCTTTGAAAGATATCACCTGCTGGCTGCAGAGTGGGTGGATGCAGCTTCCTTCTGGAGCCTGAGCAAATCACCTGAGGAAGATCTTGCTTTCTGCTGCGTCCTAAAGACAACATGGAAGGGGAAAGCATCTATGAGGTTGATTGTGGAGATGGGCTTGGAGGTAAGGATGCCTGTAACTTATTCTTTCTTTCATCCCAGATGGCTGGTTACAGGAAGCCTTTATGAAAATGGACCTCGGCAGCCACAAAAAATCAAATGTGATAAAGATGTGTAGAGTTCATTCATTGTATTATGTCACTTTACAAGCAGTGAATAAAAGTTTTTGAAAACAATTGCGTCCTAGAGTAAGTGGCACACCTGGACACTGCACTTCTAAGTGTTGTCATATAGAGTCCCAAAGATGGTGCACAACCTAAGTACTTACAATAAAAGTAAAGGCATATGGCTTTTCCTCTCTTTCTTTGTCCTTTTTCGGTCACCTCCCTTAGTATTGCACACACTATACCTTTTGTTTTTTTCAATTGAACCACAGAAAATGTTACAAAATGTTACTGACTCTGTCTACTGTGCTGGCAGCCCATGTCATGGAGACCACCCATGTGTAGATGGAGACTTTTCACTGACCTAAAATAAACAGTTCTTGTTTTTACTTAGCAAATAATTCTACAGGTGTCATTGGGTAAATTAGCTAACTTCATTGTTGTGGTTTATTATCTTTATAATGGAGTGAACAGCTTCTCAGAGAAGGTAATATGACATGCTTCTACAGGGATACTATTCTTTGACTACAATGCAGAGTATCTTTGATAGAGATTTTTTGGGTAGTTCCATCTGCTTTAAATTCCTGTTTTAATACAACTTCTGAGATTAACTGATCACACACCTGTATCTAGTTTGCAGAACACCTTGAACTGCAACTCACTTTTGAACTCGGGGGTCTAAATATTATGGGAAAAAAAGAGGTTCTACTTTAGAATACATTAATACCAAAGACTTGATGAGCAGCATGTCTATTTGATGCTTTAGGTGTTTTCCTGTGACTGCACTGTAACTAGGCAGGTTGTTTTTCATCTGAGTATGCTGTGCTTGTGCTAAGATGCCCCCTTTTGTGTTTAACACTTTTGTAATACTTTTACTGGGCTTATCTATACCAGCAGTACTGTGTACTAGGGAGAATTGTCTTCTCTACTTTTGTAGTGAGTTTCCATCTCCATTTCTCATCATAGAATGGTAGGGGTTGGAAGGGACCTCCAGTGATGATCTAGTCCAACTCTCTGCTAAAGCAGATTTGCCTCAGGTCGCACAGGAACTTGTCCAGGTGGATTTGGAAAACCTCCAGAGAAGAAACTGCACAAACTCTCTGGGCAACCAGTGTCAGGGCTCCTTCACTCTTACAGGAAAAAATTTCATACTGTCTGTTAAATACTTTGTTGTAGCAAATTTTAATACAAGACCAATACAAGTATTTATGATCAAGTAATAACAGCATTCTCTTTGACTTTCTGAGCATTTGTATTGCCTTCTCCCAAAGCTTTTGAAACATCTAGAGCCATCATTATGACTGTTACTGATTAGTTTACTTTTTCATTTTGTAACCTATCTCAATTTTTCTGGCCTTTGGTCTCTGAATCTCTGGTGTGATACCACCATTTATCATTTGTTTCATGCCACTTTGAGCATGAAAAAAGTATTTCAGATTTTGGCTTAAGTTTGTAAGCTCTTCAGAACAAATTTACTCTTGTTGGGAAATAGAATAAATTTTATATAAAATGAGTAGAATTACTGATATGAGAACAAAATCTGATCATATGTGTGATAGGGCTATATTTACAGCAGCATATCAGTATCTTCAAGGTACCTTTATATACGGTGCTCTTTTGGACAAAGTGTACTTGCATGAGTACCACAGAGTACCACTTCACATTTTTTCAGAAGACAGGTGATGCTTTCTCTGTGTGACTTGCTGGATAGCAGCTCAGTTAAAAATTTCCTTGTTTCATCCATTACAAACACACTGTAAAAGTTCTCATTCTGAAAGTATGAGGAATAAGCATGAGACTGAGAGGTGACCTCATTAATGGTTTCAAATATGTAAAGGAGGACGAAGCCAGGCTCTTCTCAATGATGGTCAATGATAGGACAAGGGGCAATGAGTATAAACTGGAACACATGAGGTTCCAAAGAAACACGTTTAAGAATGACTTCACTGTGAGTGTGAGGGACCACTGGAACAGGCTGCTCAGAGGGGTTGTGGAGTCTCCTCTGGAGACATTAAAAAACCATCTGGACAAGTTCCTGTGTGACCTACTCTGGGTGGTCCTGCTCTGCCAGGGGGTTGGACTAGATGATCTTTTGAGGTCTCTTCCAACCCTTAAGATTCTGTGATTCTGCGATGAGCTAGTTCTATTATGATCAACCCATCAAGCATCTCTATCTGATAAGGGAAATGTTGGAAACACTTGTGTTTTAAAATCAAGAATGAATAAAACTTTGAATGCTGCTTTAAGTTTCCTGAATTCTCTTGGTCTGTCTTTTACTACTTCTACTTCAGATATCAAAATGACAAGTATATGCTGTTTATGGAGCCAAACTAGGGAATTTTACACTGTTTCATAGAATGTGATTTAAATAAAAATGTGACTTTATCTTCCAGATGACATTTGCTGTATTTTAAAGGACATGCATGCTTTATGAGATGGATACCTAGTTCTCAGTGGTGTAGAATAAAGTGTATACGCTCTGTGTTATAAATACAGACATACTCTGAGATATATATATATATATTGCGTATGAATGTATGGTTACAATTAAGCTGATTTAATGTCTGAATTATGATATATGAGACAAAACAGAAGTGCACCTATTTTCAGCAACATAAGTAGAGCATGTCAAACAATTTTCCAGTATGATGAAATCACCTTGAGAAAACAAAGTATGTTTTGTTGATTCAAGGTCTGTGGTCTCTGAAGGAGTTTCCTGAGACCGTAAACTCTCTGTGACACTGCATGAGTTTGAAAAATGTTACCACATAGTTCTTCATTTCATTAATACAAGATCAGGCCACTATTTTCAGGTCCTGGGATGCAAAGTAAGGCTTTTCCCCTCACTTCAACTGCAGAAAAGTGTTTTTATAGGTGTGAGTGGCTTATAGCACTCCTTAATGCCATTAAACTCAGGGATGATACTCATGGAGGTGGAGTAAATTAATTTGATGCTGTGGAGCTATGTACTTAATTCAGACTCCTTTGATTTAAAAATTAGCTTTAATGTTAAAAGCAGTTCATGTAGCTGTACTGTGGACATTGCACCTAGTCCACTTGACTTGACAGTACAGGTTTTGAATGCGTCTTAAATAATGCAAAAAGATCAGAACTGACTTTTCTCCTGGCCTACAATGCCAAACTCAGTGAAGGTCCTTATTATGCAGTCAAATAGATTCTCCAGAGTATAAGGCACTCCAAACATGATGCAGAAGACAGGACTAAAATTCTTCACTGCAATGCACTGAAAATCTATTATAACTGACCTAGAACAGATGGGCAGATCCACTTCAAAGCAAAGACTTCGTAGCTTCAGTTGCCTAGGAGCGATTTCTGCTTTCTTCAAATGAAAGAACTGTGGTGAAGTGACCTTGACTGGCTGCAAGGTGCCTTGCAAGCTGCTCTCTCACTCCCTGTCCTCAGCAGGGCAAGGGAAGAAAGTACAATGAAAGGATAAGGAGAGAGATATCACTCATGAATTACTAGGGGGAAGAGACTGGGAAGGGGTTAAGCAACTTTTAGGGTTCTCTTGTATTGTTAATATTATTCCTGATCTGCTTTTGTCCGGATATTTTCACTTGTAGCTCTTGTTCAAGTAAAAAAGAAAATCCTTCCTGCATGTTAGCACGGCTATGAGCCAGTTGCTATGGTGTTGAGCTTTTTTTTATTTTTTTTTTAACCAATTGGCTTGCTTTTGTGATGATTCAGCCTAGAATAAGAAACTGGTCAGAGAGGCTAGATCTGTAATCAGAAGAGGCAGCTATTGTTGCCTTGAAAATCTACAGAAATTAGGAGAACAGCAGAATTTGGTTTTCAAGACAATTTTTATCACAGTCTGTTTTTATGATGTGTATTTTACTGTGTAATTAAATGCTAGTAATGGTGGTAATGGCCTTTTCAGGTTGATAATGATAAAAATAGAATCCTTGGACTAATTTATTTATGTTGCTTGATCACCCCAAAGGCATCAGTAATTTCCAGTTGAAAATGTTCAGGTGATTTTATTCTCTGGCTTTTTTATTGTTGTGCTTCTGAATGGTAGTATGTTTCTGACAGGATATTATCTGCTAGTGGAAGATTACCAGACTGCTGCTTGTCTTCTCAAATTTAGTGTTGTTGTTTGGTTAATCAAAAAAATCTGGAGGACTGCTATATAATGTAGAAGGATTTTCAAGTCAAAATGGTCCTGATGTAGCTGCAGTGATCCAAGGATAAATGAAAGGCAAGGTAGTTAGAGAGAGGTATATTCTGACAGGTGAACTATCCAAAATTGGTGAGTGGACTTTGCAAGTCTTCTGTGGGTTATAAGAAGCTCTTGTCTGCTTGAGGGCAAGGTTGTTCTCCTACCCACCATGTCTGCAACTGTATCAGCAGGACAAGCACAAGATACTGCTTCTTTTATACAAAACAACTTCTTGCAGAAGTTATGGTTATACCACAAATAAAACTTTAAATTTCAATTTAGAAATTGCTAGTAATCACACTTGTAAAAGACAGTGCTATATACTAAAAGGCCATAAAAACCTTGACAGTGCATCTAATACAATAAGTTTATGAAAATGTATTTAAATTTGGAAATAACTAGACAAAAAAAAAACCCACCAACTAAAGGGTTCCTCTAAGAATGTTCTTTGTGCACTCTTTGTGTACAGTACGGAGGCACAATCCTTTCCCAGTGGATAACAGGATCTTCAGAAGAAGCCTTTTCTTATTGCTTATTTTCTTTCCCAGGCCCTTATGTGGTACCCCATCTTTATCTATATGCAGGTAATAATGTCCTGCTGTGGACTGAAATGCTGGCAGTGCATAATGATACCTCTGTTCTGACTGAATGAAACCACCTCCTAGTCATCAAGGGTTTGACTAAGAATAGTAATGATGAAGATGAGTCTTGGAGAGACTTTAAATGATGCTTGTAGAGACTATGAATTTTTCCATCTCTGTAATAGTTCCATTTCAGTGTTTGAGTTCCTCACTGTCATGTGAACCCTGGTATGCTGTATACACATACCACCAGAATAGTAAAGCAGTTAGCTGTGATGTTTAGGAAATGTGGATTTCTAAGCATGTGGTACTTCGCAGAAGATCAAGAGGAAGATGTGCATTAGCTCATCAAACAGAATAAAAAATCCATTTTCCAAGACAGTACCAACTCCCTATTCCCCCCCCAAACCAAAGTGAAAAAAAGACTTGTCACAACAAGCTGGAAGGAAGAGTAAAATTCTTCCTTGTTTTATAGTAAGTCTTTATTTATTGCACTGGGATTCCTGCATCCTAATAAGTGGAACGTGGAGTGCTCCCCATTGACTGTTTAGCTAAACAGGTTAAAGTCTTTTTAGATCAATTAATAATTTTTATTTATGTCATATCAATGGGACAATCTCCCATATTTTTCAGTGAAAGGAAATCCCTGAAGAATCTGGGTGGATCAAGAGATTTTGTTTTTTGATGGCCAGATATAGTACATGTAGTGTCTCACATTTGTTGCCTCTGGAAGTCTGAGCACATAAAAAACATAGATCCAGGAGACAGAGTTTTTAAACATGTCCTCTTTTTGTAAATATGATCTTAATAGAACAGTTCACCATTGTTTTATCTTTCATTGTTTTCAGGTGAGTTTTTTGTTGTTTATTCGTGTTATTTAACTAACTTTAAAGCTATATGCTAAATTACAAAATATGTATGAATGGCCAGCAATCGTTGTGACATTTTTCTGTAGTAGCTAGCAACAGGACAAGGGGTAATGGGATGAAGTTGCAACACAAAAAGTTCCATTTAAATATAAGAAAACACTATTTCACTGTGAGGGTGAGAGAGCCCTGGCACAGGCTGCCCAGAGGGGTTGTGGAGTCTCCTTCCTTGGAGGTTTTCAAGACCCACCTGGACACGTTCCTATGCGACCTGATCTAGGTGAACCTGCTTCTGCAGGGGGGTTGGACTAGATGATCTCTATAGGTCCTTTCCAACCCTATCACTCTAGGAGTCTATGATCTTAGTCATTAGAGTATGGCAGATAGCTTGGACTAGATTCACATAATGACAAATGCCTTCATAAAAAGGACAGCTTTGATACAGCACTTCATCGTTCTGATTTTCAGAGCTCTGCAAATTTAAATACAAGCATGTGTAAATAAGCATTGAAATCATCCTAGCAGGTAATTCTAAAAACAGTACCTACATCTTCGGGGTTAACAGTGTAAGAGATGAAATTGAGTCTCAGCTAATGACACCGATGGAAGTAAATACACGAGATAGGAAGATCTGGGCTGTAGCTTGTGACTTACTCTTCTAAGTCTGAGAGTGTCCACCGAAGAGGTATTTTTTGTTACTGACAGTGACTGGGAGAACAAGGTACTTGTTTGAGTTACAGGGTCAACACTTTTGTTCCTGCTTGAAAAATTATCCTTAGATGAGGAAAGTTTTCACCTTTTTTTGTCTTGAATTTCTTTGTTTTTTAGGGAAAACTATAAGGAAGCTTGTGCACAAGGCGACTCTGGTGGCATCTAGAATCCTCAGATATCCTTGACTGAATCCATCTGGGTTTAGCCCTAAATATAGTAGACAAGCTGCACTGCTTGCACTGATAAATTATATCTTCCAAATGATAGACCAAGGTACTGTCATGTATACTAACTCTTTTTGATCTCATTTGACTCTTGATTCTGTTACTTTTTGGGTAGTTGTGACAGCACAGTTTGTCCCTGTTGTTGTGGACTATCTTTTAATCGGTGTTCTCAAAAAACATTAATTGAAAGAGACTTCTGGCCTGACTCTGGTATTTGCTGTTGACAGTTCCCTAGGAGTTTGCAGCTTGGTGGGAAACAGCCTCTCCTGAGATTTACAAATTTGCCTTCAGTGGCAGATAGAGAATGAGACTGTTGGCAGTACAACTTTATTTGGTGTTACTGCCTGTGGAAAAAAAACCCAAAACCAACCTAAACTAAAACTCCACTTTTTTGACATATATATTCAGTTTATTTTGTATGCTTAGAAATCATAGAATGAAAACCAACTATATTATAACAAAGCTTAGATTTGGACTATAAAATAACAGTTGTATCATGAAAGGAAAAAAATAATAATTAGACCTCTTTGGTATCTCAGCTAGCAGTTAGAATGAGCAAGTAATCTCATACCAACTGGCCTGCTTTCTGAGGTCAGAACTTCTCTTTGCTTTTGTTTCAGATGGAAAAATCTTCTGTCTCCTTGCTGTGTCTTTTCTGAAATATAGGGAAGATAACTTTAATAACTCATAATGTTACCAGTTTTTATGTGCTTTTGGAGTGGTGGTCTTGGTTTATGTTTTAAAAGACTTTGTTACCCAGTAACATGGCTCTGCTTGGATTGTCCATGACATCTGAAAATTAAGACTGATTAAGTATAGTTTTTGTCTTATTTGAGCATGACATTGGTTGAAAAATAAGCCAATTGCACAGAGACTATTGAAAATTTGATTTCTACATAGTTTAGATAATTGAGTTGGAAGAATTTTCTTTTGGCCAAAGATGAGTGAAATGCTTCCTGCAGGTGTCTCCTTAGTTCCTTCATATATATGTCTTCTTGGTTCCTTCATACTACATGTTGGGCTGCAACTGTTTGCTGCCTCCATCTTCAAATGTTCAGCTTTATCCTTATTTTGCTGTTGTGTCCAGATACAAAACCTGCTGATGTTTTCTCCCTAGTCCATAAGTATTTCGGAGATCATGTGGGGTCTGGGCATGATGGTTGCAAGCTCAGATTGGCCAGCACATTTGGCCCCTTGTGAATGTTCAGGTCTTGCTATGAGAGATCCTGTACCAACCATAGTCTAAATCATCATCTGACCACAATATAGAAGTCTGTAAGTATGCACAATTTGTGAGTTGCATATGAGTGAGTGCACACACACTAAGAGAGAAAATGTAAGGAGAGACAAGTTAATTTGGATCTTCAGCTATTGAAAGGGATTTTATGGAGATAAACCAGTTATTAATATGAACATGGATTTAATATGGATAATCTGATCTGTTTAAAAAGAAAAGTATCCCCAACCAATTCGCCTAATGGATTTTCCACATTGATGAAGTCATGCAGACTGGAAAACATGGTGGGAGAAAAGGCAGAAAAACATGAAGAAGCAGATCTTTTAGTCTCATTGAAATTGATGGCAAGAGCATGAATTTGGTACAACAGAAGGCTTTGAAATAAAGCTTCAATTCCTCTCACCAATGGGCATGCAGCAGGACTGTTGTTATTCTACACTCTTCTATGCGAGTGAATATAATATTGTGTGGTGTTTGCTTTTGTAATGGTTCATTTTATCTCACTGCATTCCCTTTGAAAAACTCAACAAACATGGTTAGCAGCTATAAAGTGATGGTTCTGATAGGAAGCTGGATGTATGCTCAGCACTGTAATATCATTGAACACTTGCTCCCTGCACTACTATTTAATGCTGCTCTAGCTGCTTCTGACAGGTTGATGTACTGGCACATCAGGATCTTATATTGGTGCATCATAGGGAGACAGGATGATCGGTAACCGTGTTCCCTCACAGGGCAGTGGTTATAAATACATTTCAAGAGGAGATCACTTCTTAGCCTTCTCTTCTTGTTCCTTCAGAAGAGATTTTCACTTTTCTGTATTATGGAGATGGTGCTAACTAGAGCAGTCTCATACTGCATAATTGAAGATTGCAGAAGCCTGATGTGCTGTCATGTGTCTTTGATTATGCAGTGCTATGATTTTTGCCATTAAAATGTACAAGTTTAATAACTAACAAACTTACATTTCTGACAACCTACACATTCATGCAGTGTTCCTTTCCTATAAAAGTTCAAAGTGAAATCCTTGGAGTTTCCTTGGGAAAACGAACAATTCTGACCTTTGAAGAAAACTCAGAACTGCTTATATTCAATATAGATATTAGTTATTTCATTTCAGTATTTTCTACTTTTCTGTTTGAGTTTTATTTCTTCACCTATTTTTGTAATGAAGCCATTAGTGAGTTTACGTTGGGGCAGCAACTAATAAAGGTTATTTTAACCATTAGCTTAAAGTTATCTGCCACTTAGTTAGTGAGAGATGTAATCATTAAAGAGTTAATATAATGACTAGGTAGCATATTAGCTCTTTAAAGTTCTGAATACCGTGTGTGAGCAAAAGTTAAAAGATGGCAGTCGCTTTTAATAGCTGATGTTGTACCTTCATGGAATACATTTAGAAACCTGAACAGAGAAGCTGATTTCTGTCTTCATAGGTTGTGCAGAGTCTTTGCATGTTCATGTGTAGCATGTAGTCTGAAATAGAATATGTCCAGAGACTAAAATTTGAAAAATATGCCATTTTATTAAGTAGTTATTTGTATGCTCTCTTACAATTATACTTTGAGACTTTCTGTGCTCTGCAATGCTGCATTGGTCTGCAATGGGGAATATTTATTTTTTGATTAATGTAATGATTGAGACTAAAGCATGTAGTCAATAAATATATAACACAGTCAATATAATGAGATGAACAAACAGGAAAAGTGACAACAGAACAAAAAAATCTGCCCAGAAGCCCTCCTGCAGTGTAAAATGAGCAAACCTCAGATCACCTTTTCTCTATTTCCTAAATAAAATCAATGCACAGACACAAAGTAACATAGTGTATCCTTTTATAATCTAAAATCTGATTATAGAAATGGATGTTTAGTTATCACTGAGGAGTACTTCTTAATGCAATCGCAGTATTCTGCTAAAGAGGAACAAACCCCCCAAACTCTAAAAGGCCTTAAGGCTTACTAAAGGAGGTTTGCATTCTTTCTGTTAAATTTAATTAGAGATTTAGAATATTTCTAGCCAGGTTTTACCCATTAAACTTTATGACTGATAAATTTGAAAACAAGCATTCCATGGACAAGATAGCTACTTTTGATACCAGATTACTTAATGGAAAAGCAGTTAAGTTATTAGGATATTAGGTTTGCATTTATTCTTCTTCTCTGTTGCGTCCTAGCATTTTCATAGAATCATAGAATGGTAAGGTTGGAAGGGACCTTTAGAGATCATCTAGTCCAACCCTCCTGCTCAAACTCTCCAGCAGGTGCATGGGGGTTGTTCCTTCCCAGATGCAGGACTCTGCACTTGTCCTTGTTGAACCTCATGAGGTTCCTCTCTGTCCAACTCTACAACATAAAATACTGACTAAGATCACAATATCTATTTATGGTTTATGTTTAACTTGTACATGAAATAATTTTCATACTGCTTCTGCTTTGGTAGAATAAAAATTAGAATGTTGTCATGCTACTCAGTGAAAACGAAGGGCCTTAGGGGCACTGAATTACATATTGGCAGAGGTAATTCACATTGTTTCATATAACAATGAATTACCATTTAAATATTAAAACTTGCTTTTTAGTTATAAAGTAACAGAAGACCCAGGTTAAATAGTGGGTTGTTGTTTGCCAAGTCTTTGAGCCTTAGGATAGTCTATGGCATTGGTGAGTTGCTTTTTTGTTTGGTTAGTTGTTTTTGGGTGGGGTTTTTTGTTCATAAGGACCCTATTTTCCTAAGCCCCTTTGACAGCCGTGGCTCCTGAGGTACCAGCTGGGGCTCTTTGCAGCATCTCCAAGTGAAATAGTTGCGGTACAGCTTTGGCATCAGTGTTGGCTGAAACCACACTGTTCTTGGGACACTCCCGTTGAAGTCAAGCTGTTGTAACACCTGGTGCCAGCAAGCTGAAGAAGAGAAAAAGAAAATGAAAATTGTGGGTGTGGAGATATCGTGATTGTTGCACTGAGGATTGTGTCTGCTTGCTGCTTTGTTTCTGATTCAGCCACGGCAGAAGAGAAGCTCAATGCAGTCTCTTGAGTACTACAAATCCTTATCATTCTTTCTTATCTCTTGTTTAATTCTTAATCATTTGTAATAAAATATTCGGCTGTCTAGTCTACAGAATAATACTTATGTGATCTGGTTTTCCTGCAACAAAAAACCGACTCAACTCAAAATCTCCTTACATGCAGATATTACAGTTGCAACACTCAATTTTTTAACACTGATCCATTTGTTTCCTGTTGATACAACCAATAATTGGATTTCAATCTAGTTTTTAGAAAAATATTTGATAAACAAATATGTGAACTAGGAAAATTAGCATAGTTTTTAATAGCCTGTGAATCTGCTATGTTGTGAAAAGCTTTTATCAAAACTTTAATAGGCAGAGATAGGTTTAATAGGTTCTGTCTCTTAAGGAGACAGAAACAGTGAAGGGAAAGAACACACTGCTGTGGTGACTTAGTTTGATGAAAATGTTTTGGTAAAGAATCTTTAATTGTTTTGAAGAAAACCACAGTGGAGTCCTTTCTCTTGTGCAGATAAGAAACTGGGAAGTTTTCATATTGCTTTCAAATGTGTGATGTTAAATGAATTAGTTATTAGCTTTATCTCCTCAGGGCATATGCACTATAAATAGCTCTTCCAAGTCTACCAATTTATTCTCCTTTGCACTGTATTGTCACATTGTAAACCAGAGTAAAATCAGTTGCATTCTGAAGTAATGCATATGATAGAGATTTTGCTTTTGCAGACCAAGCTTTGTTTTTATGGTACACAAACAAATGGAGGACTGCTTGGTTCACTGACTCCAAATTTTTTGGAGTCCCAAGAAAAACAAAACAACCATTATTTCTATCACCTGTGATTGTTCTCAACAACAGCAAGAAAGGAAAATCTAGTTTTCATTACTGAATAGCTATAATACTGCCAGTAAGGGTGGAAAGATGCTTTTTAGTTAGGATTGTGAAAAGCCCATACTGTGACACCAGGTATCAGCTGTATTGGCTTTATATTTTGTCATAACGGCAAATACAAGTGAACTGGGGCCACAAATTAGTTTACAGCTCTGGTTTCTGATTATAAACCCAGAAGACCATGAAGTTTTCTCTGGTACATGAACTCTAGCATGTTTTTATCTAGAGTTTTGTTTTGTAAAAAATGAGGAACCACTTTCTTCACTGTTAACACTTACCTTGCCTTTACACTTACAAACCCAGTGTTCTACCCAGGATAGCTCTGGAGAGATTTCCTTTGTTTTCAGTTACCAGAGTCAGTGTGTGTTAAATTTGTTGTTAGTTTAATTCTCTACCTATTCAGTTCAAAATTCCTATAAATCCAGGATTATATCCTATATATTGCTCTTTCACCATTCCAGACAAGACCTGAACTTCAGACTCTGGAGAAAGTAATCACCATACAGGATTTGTATCTTCATATTGATGTTTACAAAGTTATAGCTACTTTCTTAATATTGAAAATAACAGTTTGAACAAGAATACTTATCAATGTGTTGGACCACTTTGTTGATTTTTTTTAGGTCTGCCAAGACTATTCATAGTTGTGACAGATAGTGGACACAGGGAAGGATCCTGTGGCATGTGTCCCTGCCATGGCAGCCTGGCTGCTTGTGCTGCCCTTTAAGAGTTATGAACATTTGGTGAAGCATCTCAGTGTAGAAGGTGGTAGCAGCAGCCTTCACACAATGTGAACTAGTGGTGAGGCAAGTTTGTAAGTCAGTTGTACCAAGAAGGATTGAAGAGCACAAGGAGACATCCCCAAAAGATCACCTGTGGCTTCCAGTATTGAAAGTCCTGGATAATTAATCACTTTTCAGTCCTTTTCAGTACAGACTCAGTTAATGAGTCTATACTAGTTGTCTGAACGTCTGCGAATGGGAGTGCCTGTTCTCAAGTACTGTATGGCCTGTACAGGTTTCTTAAAAAAAATGGTGCTGCTTCTTTTTTGAAACACAAGATCCCTGAGTGTTTAAATGTGCAAATCAGAGGTTCCTTGGCTTAAATCACCTAATTCTGTCTTTATTCTGGTTGAGGCTGACTCAAACTCTGTCTGAATCTGTGGAGGGTCCTGAGCTGTAGATGTGTTTAGATTCTTAGCAAATTCCTTGAGCTTGTGTTGAGCTCTTTGTGGACCTGCCTTGTGAGTGTTGACCTTGTTTGGTAATGGTGTAGAAGAGGGGAAGAAAGTGGCAGGAAGAGGGAGGCCTTTTTATGTGCATTACCCATGTTGAAACAACTTGGGAATTGAGAGAATTTGGTTTCGGGCTTAGCTCAGAGGAAGCTGAAGGCATTGGTTCCAATTTTGCATTCTACCAGATGAGAGGCAAGGCGGGATTGAGACCAGCAGTGTCCTTGCTGTCAACTGAGCCACCACCCTCAGTAGTGATGGACAATCTGATGATAGCATACCACCTGCTGATACCACCAAGCAGGCTCTAAGTGTATCCCATACCCAGTGCTCACCCAACCATTCAGTATCAATTGCACTGTCATTTGTTCAGCTCCATGTTCCTGGTCTCACTGGAGCATGGCATTTTGTGACATCACAGTATTTCTTTCTATATCTTGAGGTTGAAATTACTAACAGGCAGCCGGACCCAAGAGCTGAGAGTCAAGGAGATAATAACAAGGGGGAAGGCTGGCCCTTGAGTAATTATCAGCAGGAAGTAAGCAAGTGTGCCTAGCAACTTCTCTCATTCATGAGCAACACCATTGTTCATTTGGTTGCATCAATAAAATGAAAGAAGACAAAACTCTGTATTGCTTTAGTGGCTGCAAATTTTCTACTGTCATGAAGAATAGTAAATACAGCTTTAAATATATTAAATACTTTCATGTATTGTGGCATATTTTAACTTGCTTGAGTGATCTTACATGTTGCCTTGGAGGGATGTATCACAAATACAATTATTATTATCCTTTATGCCAAAATGACATTGACATTGGTCGAGATTCTCATGTGAACTGAATAGCATAGCCCCTGTGAAAAAAAAAAAAAAGGACAGATTTGGTACCTTCTGTTTAAGTTGTCAAGGTTGGCTGAACTCTCAGATAATTTAAAATCTTGCTTTATGGCTTCCATTACACAGGTTTCTGCCCCTTCCTTGGAATGACTCTTCTGGAGTGACAGAATATAGCCATAAATGCTGTTGCTTTTTGTTGGCTTTTTTTTTTTTTCCCTTGCTTTATTGCTTGTGGATTTCGTTTTGTTCTTTTGAAAGTAACAATCCATGTTGCTTCATAGGCTTGTACAGAAGGCTTTCTATTTCTTATTGCTTGTAATGTAAGCCTTCAGCACCGGATGAAAAAACAGGCAATTCAATTTTAAAATGCAAACAGAGTCTTCATTTTGTGTGGCTAGCAAATTTTCCTTTTAATTCCTTAGCCAACTTCTATCCAGTCCGGTGGTTCTCCTCCTCTGTGTCATGCTTGCTAACTTTTGCAGATTAATTTTTATGAGAGGTACTATTAAAATGACTTTGGAGATTCACATAAATTTTCTCTTGCAGCTTTCCCTTGCTCCTTGTTCTAAGGAGTTTGCTAATCATAGAATCCAATGCAGCGTGTGTTCTCTAAGTCAGTACCCAGTGTTTTTGTAATTTCTGCATTAAATAATTTCAACTTGACTTTATGTTATGTAAACTTTAATTTTGGGGGGGAGGGAAGCAAAGAAATTGTATTTGTTTTTCTTTATTGTTTACACAACTACTAGATCTTTTTAAAGTAAATTCAGCTGACCTGCCTGCCCTGGAGCAGCCCTGGTAGCTCTTTTTCTGTTGTGCTTTCTGAGATACAGTTCTGTTTCTTTGTTCTCTCAAAGTACAGGGGCAGCAGTTTCTGCTGCCTTTTATTAGCAGAGAACTCTGAAATATTTCCCTGTCTCTTAGCTTTGTTCCCACCAGAAGACGAAAGCAGACAGAACCTCCCTTTGCACTTCCAGATATCTGTCCTTGAGTGCTAGAGTCTGAGCAGGAGAGGAAATAATGGAATGAGTGATTGTGTTTGGTGCATGTTTTATACTTTGAAGTCAGCAGGAAAACACCATTTATTTGCTGTGCCCTATTGTTTTCATAAAAAGGCCAGAGAATTCATGGAATCCAGACTCTAAAGCTGATAAAAACTGCAGGGCTGCAAAGTGCAGCCCCTGTGGTGCTGGAAAAGTGAAGATGCAGGCTAACAGGATGCCTGCAGGTCGTGTGAAAACAGACTTAGGTGTCCTAAACTCCTGGAAGATTAACTGCTATGGTCTATGAGATGGTGATTTTTTCATTTGAGATGACAACAGTAAATGTCCATTCCATTTTTAAGAGTTGGTGAAAATAATATACTTTTATGTACTTAGATACCTGTATTGTGCAAAGCTGTACCTACAAGCCTAAGATGTTAGACATATATTTTGTTGTGCAAAACAGAACATATTTTAATGTCTATAAGGTAGAGCCTCCTAGATTACTTTAATGTTTATTTCTTCTCTAGTAAAATCTTACTTTTTGTGAATGATTTGGTTCTGCTTTGTTGAAATTCCATTTGAAGGGACCAGGTCTTATATTTGGGAGAAGTGATTTAGGGGCAAATTCGCCATTGAGTTTTTATCATCCAAGAAGCTTATAATTTGTTTGCAGTTCACTTTTGAGCTACCAAACTGAAGATAAACTGAACCTCTGTTACTTTTCCAATGTAGCTTGAAAACAATGTAGTTTATTTAGGGATTTTTCAGCATTTATGATTGGTAGGTAGTGCATGTATAGGTATGAAGGTTAATTATATCAAGAGGTGAAGTTTGTAGAACAGGGAATGCTTCATTAAGCCCTGTGTGAAGTAACATGTACAATCTGTTCACAATACCCCAAGTGCCATTCACTGAGACAATGTAATTACAGCTTAAACACAGTTTCATTAGTTTGTGTTTCTTCTACTGTGGTTGACATGTGTGTTGTCTTCACTGAAATACTGGAATGGAGGAGGAACTGCTCGCTGGTGGGCATCTGAGCATACTGACATTCAGCAAATCATTTTTCCTTTGGGTTCTAAAATGTCTTATCCCAGATGTAATTAAGCTTGTAATTCATCAGCTGACACTTTTTTTTTTTTTTTACGCTTCAAATTCCAGATCTAGCTGAAGACTTATGAAAATGGCTCTTGTACACTTCTTTTTATTTCAAACAGATGAGAAACAACTATCTTTCCCAACTGCAAGCAGTTCATTTTTTATTTGGGTTTTTTATTTAAAGTTCATTCATTTTTATTTCAGGATGATGTATTATGGCAATGTAAAGATGCAGTCTTTAAGATATATCTCTCTTTAATGTGCATAATGTTTAGCCAAGTATAAAAATATAAAATCTAGGGGCCCAGGAACATTCTGAAAATGTAACTGTATAGATTCTCAGGAGTTTCTTTTAATAACAACTTCTGCTACCAAGAACTGTGAACACACTTAAATAGAAGTGTTATCACCAGTCCAGGCAAATTTGCATCTCTTTTGATATGTATTTAGTTGATTCCCAGAGAACGGCTATTAAAGCTCCAGTTATCATCTCAGCAAGTCAGAGACTAGATGCATACATAAAAATCCTGGAAAGTCGTGTGAACATACTTAATGTTACCCTTGTGATAAGTCCCATGGGCCTATTCAGGTGAGAGAAATTAAAGATGAGGAAGCACTTGAAGGCATGGGTCTGTAGACAGAAAAGCAGTATTAATGAGGGTAATAAAGAGACTAGTGAGGAGGAATGAATGATGAGCTTTATTGCAAATCTTTTCTGTAGAGTATTTCTTCATATTAAAAAACTCCTGTATAAATGTTCCTCAGCAAGGCTGCTAGACTGAAATAAGAAGAGAAGACAGCTGAGATGTAACAGAGCTAGCAGTAAAACTGACCTTCCATTGTCCTCTTGTCATCCTAGTAATGTATTTAAATATCTTTAAGAGGTTTATCTTTAGAACTACCGTATTAGGAGAATACTTATGAAATCTATGCCACATGTTATCACAGCTCTGCCAAACAATGGCAGGTGCCAGGGTGGTAATGATCTTCTGCCATCAGTCCTCAGGCTGTAGTGTGAAAATAATGAAAAGCTTAGGGCCTGCTACAGAACTGTTTTACCCTTTGTTACCTGTTGCCTTTTTGATATCTACTATTAATTACTATTTACTATTAATTCTAATTCTAATATTTCACTGAAAGTGCCTGCCTAAATTTTCTCGTGCTAAGAGTTACAGAGATTTTTTTTTTTTGAGATGTCTTAAGTTAGTGTCAATGTTCTTTAGGTATTTGATATATTGTGTGTGTCTCCTGGTCTTAGTGATTTCTGGTATTATATAATACATGTGCTGTAAGATCATTCCGTAGGAAAGTGAGCAATAAAAGATCTATGAAATCATACATGGACTTAAGTTAGCTCTACCAGTATATAGATATATAAAGACCTATCATCTGCCAAAAACATTCTAAATCATCTAATAGTACCTCAGGAGTGATATGTTTTTGGGCAGAATTTCCAACCTTTGCACACATAATAAACTACTATAGGAAAGCGAATGAGGGAGTGAGGGAATAAGGGAGTTAAAATGTCATCCACTGTACCATATAAGACCAGAAATGGGTCTCAGTGCTGTTGCAAAGAACACACTGCATGTAAGGCAGATAGGAGGAAAAACTGGCATGACAGCCTCGGTTTTAGGCATGGTGCTTTGTGAATGTTATACATTGGGAGACTGTTGACTGTTAGCTTTAAGGTAACACACAGGAACTTTTAAAATATACATATATATATATA
>WBNH01009175.1:81320-174999 GCA_013401255.1 Urocolius indicus | reverse complement strand
CCCACCGCCGTCTCTCTGCTCTGAGTGATTGTCTAAAAAAGAATTAAAAATGGCCGAGAATGTGGTGGAGCCGGGCCCGCCTTCAGCCAAGCGGCCTAAACTCTCCTCACCGGCGCTCTCCGTGTCCGCCAGCGACGGCACAGGTCAGTCTCGGGGGGGGGGGGGGGCAGCAATTACTGCCCTTTTCTCCCTTCTTCAGCCTAAATCTCCTCCTCCCTTTCGCCGCTGTTAACTCCTGCCTGCCTTCACCCTTCCTGCCTCTCTCCGTTCCTCCCGTTTTCGCTTCGTTTTGAACCGACTGGCATTTAATGGCATGGGGAGTGTGCTCAGATATTTCTTGCCCTCCCCGGGTTGTTTTGTTTTTTTTCGCCAGTGGTGGAAACCAAAGCTGTTCGGCTTATTGGGCTTTTGATTAACTGCACGTAAGACTTAACAGTTTGTCGTTTTCGTGTCTCTCACAATAGGAGTTATTACCGAGCTCCTTGCGAATCAGTATGCCTTTAACGCCAGTTGCAGAAATACGGAATAGTGCTCAAGACGATGCTTTTGTGCACTTTATTGTTGAGTTATGTGTGCGCGCTTGTACACACAGATACGTCTTGGTTTTTTACTTTAACATATACAAGTGTTTTTACAGGTCGTCGAGAAACGAGATTTATCTCTCTGTTTTTCTTCTTACATGCACTCTGCTTATTTGATTTACTCACTACAATCCTTACTCTTCCTCGCAGAAGGATATGTAAAAAAACTGTCTTTCAGATTCTGATAGACTGTCAACTTAGGGAAAAAAAACACCTAAAACCAAAATCCAGAATCCCAGGCTTCGGCATAAGATTTATCAAGGCTATTACCTTCTTATAAACGAAATGTTATTCCTCCTTATTTGCATTAAGAACCAATATGGAGCGTAGTTCATCTTGCATCTCACTGCTCTGAGACCAAAATGTCTGAAATTCCCCTATAGACGTACAGGCCGTGAAGATCAAGGGGCTTCTCTTCAGCCCTGCAAAGGTCTTTGGTGATGCTGCCAAGGCAAGCTAGAGGTTGGAAATCAGGTGTCCCAATCCCTGGCAAATACAAACTGGTTGTACTGGGTGGGGGGAGGGTGCAACAAAGGGCTGTTCAGCTTTTTAATACTTTTTGTGAAGCAGATGAGTGTTTGGTGTCATTCTGCTATGAGAGTACTTGGTTACCTGTCCCACAGGAGTTTCTTTGAACTCAACTTCAGATCTTCTTAGCCTATAGGATATGGAGGAGGCCTCCTCTTGCCAGACTCTGGTGAGTGGTGGCATCTCTAAAGCCACCGATGGTCTTGTTCAGTGCAGTTAACAGCTGGCATAAAAAAAGGAAGAGTTGTTTGGTTTGGGTTTTCTTTTTTTTTAAAAAAAAAAAAAAGCAGCACTCCTGATGTGATTTTAGTGGCTGGATTTTGGTTCAGCAGTGGATGTGATTCTGATTGGAGTCATCTTGAAAACTTTTTGCCTTTTCTGTTCTTTGTGAATGCCGTATTAGTTTTGAAAACTTTGTAACTTTTAGAGTGCGTTAGGTGCAGGTATCATTACGTTGTAACTGGAAGAAGACATGACTGCCTAGTATCAACAGGTCTCTAGTCCTCTAGAATAGTGTTGGAGAAGCTGTTCTGTAGCTAGAGCTAGTTGTTGAGGGTTTTTCTTTTAAACATGGAAACTGGTACTGAATTCAGTAGTAACCATTTTTAATTTATCTTCATGGTGGTCATTTTGATCTGTTTAGAGAGATGAAATAAAAATGCAGTTTGTGAGAGAAATCCTGGTACTAGGAAAGTATCTAAGTTAAAGGCAAGCATATTTAGAATTAGATGAATGCACGTATCTAAGACATTTGTGGTGAAATAAGGTTTAGGATCACTTGTGAGTGCATTTCAGTTTAACAGGTGCAGGTTTTCACAGTCTATTTTAATTGTCACCTTACCGGACAGCTTCAGAAATCATAACTTCTTACAGTGATGGTGAAACACGAGGGTTTGTTGGACACTTTCAGTAGTGCACAAATGCGGGACCGTTTTTGTCGAAGTGACTGAGACTGCCGTCATTTGATAGCTACACAGAGGTTTGTAGTGGTGCAAACACTTTGTATACACCACATAAAAACCGTCAAAGGATTCTTACTCTCCTGAATATGTTTTTCTTAACAACTTATTACCTGGCTTTGTGACAGTTTCACTTTCTGTGGTTTTAGTGATACTATATGTGTTTCTTTAATTAAATTAGAATCAAACCTCTTAACCAAGAAGCGTGTTTTGAGGGTTGTGTTTTTCTTTTGCTGTGTTGAGAGACTGCGGGGAGGGGGGGGTGGGTTTGTCCCACTTTTGCTGTTGTGGTAAACAGCTTTGGAGTTTACATTTTTTAACCTGTCTGCTCTTTTCAAATAGTGCAAGCAGCTTTCATTAAGTTAAATTCTACTTATAGAATCTGTTGTCCCCACTCCTTAGTTAATTATAGAAAATAAATAACATGGTGCTTATGTACTTACTCAAGCTCTCTTTTTAAAACTGTGAGAATCACAGCATCATTAGAGAGAGGGAAGGAGAAAGGTAAGAAACTTGCACTCTTGATGAAACTTTCCAGCCTGTGTGCATAGTGGATCCTTCAGGACATTTCTTTCGCTGTTAACTTTTTGAGTCATTTCTTAGTCTGAAATAGTTTTTCAACTTGTTAAGATACCTAAAACCAATGACTGACTCTTAACTAACCTATTCCCATACTTGCACTTGTTAAGTGTATTTATACTGAAGACTATGTTAAGTCTCATGTTTTCACTGGAGATCTGGATGACATTGATGTTGTGTGCTTGGAGTGTACTAAATACAAATGTTGGTGGTTTTCTTCTAGAAAGAAGTCGACAAAGGTTGTCCTAATACGCTTGACTTATTGGCAGCAGCCAAATATAGCTTCATTTCTTACTGTTGCTGCAATGCTGCATCTCCTGTCTAAAAAAAGTTTTAGATGCTTCGTGTCATCCTTGCTCAGAATTTCCTTCGCCATACAGCCGTACTGGTGTAATTTTGAGTTACTTTACTAATGCCAATTCCTCCTTCAGGAAGTAAGGATGATGTGGGCTTACAGGGAAACTGAAATGTTTGTCTAACATAGTATATTGGAACTCTTGAATGATCTCTTTCCTAAATGTTTGTGTAGTTTTAGAGTAGCTTCAGGAACAGGACTCTGTGGATTCCCTTAAACTGCCAGAGGTGTTCACTACAAGTTTGGGTGGGTTTTTTTCCTTCTAGTTAATGTTAAATTTGTTGCAACGAAGCATGTTAATGATACATGTATCTTGTCCAGATGGTAAGTTTTCTGAGGGCAGTTAGAGCTTGGGATAGTATCTTTAGATACTAGATAGTATCCATACTATATATGAGTAGATAGTCTCCATACTGGGATGTGAGTTTGACACCCCACACTTGGCGCAGCTCTCCTGTACCATCACGGTTACATTGACATAACTACTTTGCTGGTGTAGCTTGCTTTGCTTACCTTTCCTTGCTGGTAAAAACACTGTTTTCTTATGTTGCACCTAGTCTAACAAGAACTTCTTAAACATTGTATCAGCAATTTCCTCTCTCACTATAACAAAGTAATTTGAGTGCATGGTGAAGAGTTCATCTCCCCCAGTAACAGAGTGGAAGTGTCTCATAAGGCATCCAGTTAAAAACATATGTTTTAACAAGTGGTGTTTTTTAACATTATTTTTAGTTTGCCTTTTTTATTTGTGAACCTCTTAATTCTTCCTGCAGTAATGCTGGAATTACCAAGTACAGATTTCTATGTGGTATATTCAGGAAAGGAGACTCTAATTGTGTTTTATTGCCCCCCCCCCAATCCTTTCCCAATCTTAGAAATAACTTGGTTTTTGTGAACTTGGAGGTCTTTTTGGGCTCTGGGTTCAGAACTGCCATGTTTTGTCAAGGAAAAAAAAATGGGGTGTACTCTGCTGCAGCATGATTGTGTGGTATCATGTCTTTGAGTTGCTAGATCTGAAAATAGGATTTTTTAAGTGCTTAGTGTTTCGGTCTTGCTGCGACGTGTGATTGTGGTATGTGCCTTAACATCCTTCAGTTTTACTGTATCACAAAGTTGTGTTTTTTCTGAGTAATAGCACATACTCCGTTTCCCTTTAAGTACCCATCTCTTGTGAAGATTGTATGCTCCTTTTTTTTTTTTCAGGAAAAACTTCTGACCTTTAAATCTTTACTCTCCTTTACATCAAAGGTCTAAGACTTGTCACAAAACTTCTTGCCTGGACTACTGCAATTTTGACTGATACTCATCTTTCATTTGTTCAAAATGTATGAGGATACTTCATCATTTGAAATGAATCATATTAATCTTATCTCACTGCCTTTTCCAGAGGCATATGCTTGGTTTTCAATTCTGTTTACAGACAGCTATGTTTTTTTTCCTCCTGTTTGCTTATGCTACTATTAAAATGAAGTACTCTTCACAGGTCTGATTTGTTGAAGAACAAATCATTATTTACATTTAACTTGCAGCCATCAGTTAAATATTTTTATCTCTTCTTGTTGAGAGCCATGAGGGTTTTTCCGCTGCTTTTTTTTTTCCCCAAATATTAATTGTTCTGAGAGGAGGTGCCTGTAAGTGTGTTTTGATGCATAATATATACTGTAAACTTACTATTGCAGTGATGGATGCTTGTGGGGAAGAAATGTGTGTGTTTGCCTTGTAGCTAAGTAGATTCTCAAAGTAATTGCATTTGGAATAAATTTAAAATTGAGAGAATTTAGGTCTGCAAGATTTTCTTCAAAAAGTAAACATGTGGTCTGTAGTAGCTTTTTTCACATGAAAATCTTGCAGACTTTTGAACTGTGTAGATTTCCAAGCTGCTTCTTTATGCCCCTTTCACCAAGAGGAATATGAGTGTCATATCTGATATAGGCTTGTAATCTCTGAGCAGTGTTGCAAAAGTACCTATTTTAAAAAAAAAGAAATAACCACAACACCACCAAGACTGTACATATTATGATGCAAAACTAAATCTTGAGCACTTTCAATTAAAAAAGCCTTTGAGACTACAGTCGCAATTTAAACACACAGATTCACGAGTTGGATACTGCAGGGAGAACCTCTGTTGATGAACTGGTGAATTTTAAGTCCTAGACTGAAGAAAAACTACAAATTTTTGCATCTTCTTCATGATCCTAGAGCAGCATTTGTATTTAGTCCAGAAGGTCTCCAGTTTGGTTTATTGATAAGTTGCGTGTTTGCAGAAAGCCAGAGTTTCTCTGGGTTTCACTACAGTCTAGTGGACTGTAGGCTTTATGGTAAGCTTTAGGAGATGTGTATTTCATAAGGTACTAGGAATAAATGCTGGTTCCTACTGTGGGAATTCTGGTTTCTTGTATCTTTGCAACTTGGAGAAAATTACTTTAGTGTTAGGTTCTAATGTTGTGTGTTTTAGTATTTCTTGCTGCTTGATTATCTCCAGTCTGTCACCTCATGTCTTGCTTAGCTGCTGTAGCAGCAGCAGCCTTTCAGTGCTTGTTTCAACAACGTAATCATACTACTTTAACTTTCTCATCACCCGAGCTAGTGCCCCCTCTGAGAAGGCTGGGCCAGAAGTCATTTAGATTTATTATTTGACAAATGGAGTAATTTTGCTGGGTAGATTTTGCTGACAGATAAACAATGCACACCTGTCTCCAAGGATTTGGCTTTTCTGTCTTTACTTTTACTTCAACCTGCTGCTAGTTTAATATATCTGTCTCAGCATATGGTTGGATGCACTGACAAAAATACTTCTGTGGTTACATTGAATTTGTAGAACTTCAAATAGAACTTGAACAGGGTAATTCACAGAAATCCTCTTCCTGAACAATACTTGACTTAGTTCCTTTCCAAGTAGCAGGAAGTGTCCTTAAAATGGATAGGCCTACGAAAAGTTCTCTTAAAAACTCGATGTGTTTATATTCTTCTTCAAGCACGCATTTCTTCCCAAACTTTTAAAAGAAAATCCAAAAAAGGAGTGTTGAATTTAAAATCATAGTCACTTGTGGTTTAGCTGATGATGTCAGGTATGTTTACGGGATCGGCAAGGAGATGAAATTGTGGTCCAAACTGGAATTTTCATTAAGAAGTGCAAGTTAGATACAGGACTTTCAAAACCAGTGCAGATGATTTTTCTGTTACTGGTTCTTGTGAGACGGGGCAGAGAAAGGTTTTGCTTTCTTCCATTTGATCACGCAAAACGCCTTTTGTTGCAGCTCCCTAAGAGATATAAGTAGAGTTTTAAACCATACCTGCTTGCAGAATCATGATTTACTGTTTCTTGCTTTGTAGAACTCCCAAATACAAGTGAACAGATAATCTTTCTTATTATGTACCCTTACGGCATTAATGAGCTTAAATAATCTAATTATCAGGATTTTTCTTTTTTGAGATTCTGATTGAAAAAAAAATGCTGGCAAAATGCTGGTGTATGGCTTGCTCAGTACAAATTCTGCAGAAGCTAAACTTCCCTTTTGCATATTCCTGAATACAGTTTCAGGAGCTCTGGGGAATTATTAGCTCAAGATAACAAAGGCTGATCCGCTGACTTCTGGATTTTGTTTACTGTTTTGGGGTTGGTTTTCAGCATTGCTTTTTGGTTTTACTCGGGAGTAATGTCGAATGAATTCAAGTCGAGATAACACTCAGAAAACTGCCTTTTTTTGGTAATTGTATATGCAGATTGCATCATTTCGGAGTCCTTGCTAATTTGACAGTGAAGTGAACTTTACTCTTTTCTTGAAACTGATTTGGTGTGTTTGTGCACATAGGGGTGTTCCCTTCCTATCTGCATATACCTGTTTTTGCCCTCCAGCAGACCAGCAAGGCGTCGCTAACTTTCCAGACCTGCATGCACAGTGGTTAGTGATTATCACACTCCTAACTGAAATGCCATTCCTACTACTGAACAATATTGCAGGCCCACTGTAGGTAACTTAAGGTGGTCTTAAGGGGAATTCAGTGGCATACAGAGAACAGCCTTTGGAATATGGATACTGAATTAACAACCTTTTGCTAAAGGCAGCCCGGTGAAATCTGTGCAAATTGCAACACGTTCACAAGGAAACTGCTAACTGAGTGACTTCAGCATTTTGACATTAAAGTGTCAAGACTTAAGCTTATCTGACCCATCAGTGATGGCAAGACTAGTACCTTTGTATTGTGTTAGGTAACAGTATGAATGGACAGATACCCAAGCAGCAGTGTCTCTCAAATACTCCCTTGAGTAACGCTAAAAGATTAAACATACCGTGTCTTGATTCTTGCACGAGTCTTTTCCATATGTTTACACCATTTCTGTTTCCCTAGAACAGCCAAAATTCTGCATTCCAGAATCATAACCATTGAATTTTTTCACTATGATTTTCAGTGGTAAACACCTGCTGTCTTCTGTATCTCTAAAATTTGGGTTTTGAAGAATTTTGACTGTGAGAAGGAAAAGGAAAACGGTTTGTGTAAATACAGTTTTCTTCCAAAGTTGCAAAAAACACACATCAACCACAGTCTACTAAATTTGCCATTTCTGTTAATACTAGTTTGGGGCCAGTGTGACTTAAAGTTGCTCGTTATTGACACTTGGCAAAATTCAGACTTTTTTTCCTTAGGCAAGAGGTGATGTGGCTGACACCAGTGTTTGAATAGGAATTCGGATAGCTTAAAATTTTGAGAGTTAGAGGCCTTAATGTTACGATTTCAGTAGCTGTTGAATGATAAATTGTGTCTTTGGAAGATTAGGGGGTTATGTTTACTTTTGTAAAATACTTACCTTTATACGTGGACGATATCATTCTAGGTGGTGAATTGGACTTTGACCAACAAATGTTTGGTTGTTTCTAAAAAAATCTGTGCCTTGAGTTGTGCACAGATGTTTTGTGCCTTTGCCTTCATTCTCTTCCAGGGGTTTTGAGTATGTCCTTTTTAGATGTGTTTACTGCTTGCATTGCTTGCAATCTTACTTCAAGTTATCAAGTTTCTTAACAAATTCAGGTATCTTCTGGATTAACAGGGGAGGGAGAAGGCAATGCTTCCCCAGTGCCTCACAGGGAACAGAATTAGTATCAAAGTGCAACTCTGAGGATTGTTACCCAAATAACGTGATACAGAAGAAGAATTCTCAGTTACTGTCAAATAAGTGATAACAAGTACCCCAGCATCATACTTCCACTTTGGAGATGAATGATTAGGATTATATAGGGACTGATGTCCCATGATTTTTGAAGCAGTAGTTACAATGAGGCTAGACAGTAATATTTCAGGCTGATGTTGAATTTTTGCCCTTTTGTTTTGCATCAAATTAGTAGATTAATCTCAATTAACTCTTCATTTTAAGTTAGGGGGAAGAAAGTTTGGCAGAGTTTGTGTTAACATTTGGTAATTGTAGCTTTTTATACAGGATCTATGTGAAAAGCCTTCTATTTAATGGCCTTTAATTGTAAGAATAAACCTGATTTCCAAAATGTTGTATAGCAAAGTTCTCTCACACCCACATGGTAGTAGTTTTTGCCTCTTTCTTAGACATAGTATAGTTTTGGGGTTTTTTTCCCCCCAATAAAACTGTCTGAACCTGTCTGGCTTAATTTTCCACCATCGCAGAGGCCTTGGGAATTGATGACTTTCTTTATTAGCACTTTCTTTCAAGTCTGTGCTTCACCTTTGCGTCTGCATTTTTCATGGGCAGCTGAGAAAGGTCTTGTGAGACTGTCTCTCCTCCTGATTTTTTTGGGTTTTTTTCTATTTTGAGTTCTGGCTTTGTTTTAAGGACATTTCAGGCAATGCTGGTGGTGTTTGGCTGCAAGCTTGAATGACAGGTTTCTCTGGAATAGTGGTTGTATCTTCTGGGCACTCTCACTGGTACATCTAGGGACTGTTCAGTTCTTGGGCAGCTTTCATGTCACCATACAGGGAAGATACTGACCTCTGCAACTTACTGTTGTTCTTTGTCTGAAAGCACAGCAAAGGTATCGTGTTTTCTGTGTAGTCCAACATTATCTGTGGTGCCTGTCAACTCTATCACATGCATACTTTGTTTTTAGTGTCTTATGTTAAGCCTTGTCCTCTTGTTTCATCATGAATCCAACAACTGTGATATAATTTGATCTACTCATAGGTTTCTGGAGCCCAGAAACATTAGTGCAAAAAAAGTGACTGTTCAGCAGCTTTCTGATTTGATATGTCCGTGCTCAGAATAAAATATAATATTTGAGATGCAGGGACAGGAACTATGAAGTCTCTTACCTCTGAGATCAGCAAGGAGGTAAGCACTGGAGTAGGTTTTTGTCTTGCGTGCCTGACATGCAGGGTTCTTCAGGCATCACTGTGCACTTCAGGTGTACTACCTCTTCTTTGAGACTGAATGCTTGAACGTCTTTAGTCTGATGGTACAGTACACAGGAAGAGTAAAGCATCCTTGATATTTTGTAGCATGTGGGCAAGTTCTTAGAAAATGACCATTATTCATTGCAACTTACTTGCTAGAAACAGGTGATCTCTGTGTTGAAATGCCTGTTTTATGCAGAAAGGTGAGTAGGGGTCTGCTGTCATAATCCAGAAATGTGAACATAAATGAATCATGACTGTAGGCTAGAAGGTATTTAAAAGAAACTTTAACATATGCCACGTGAACCCACATGTCAGTTTCTTTGCTAAGGTGTTACTGTGGATATTTTTTCCTTGTGTTATAAGGTTTGTCAGAAATCTCTACCCTGCCTTGCATGCTATGAGAGCTTTTACATCCCTGGCGCTACCAGGTGCTCTTGCAGTAAAAATAACTTGAACTGAACACTTTAACTCCTTTGAAAATTGATTACTTTGTAAGGCACCTTGTTAATTTGACTGTGAACTTTTCTCTTGAAACTGATTTGTAATCATTTCTAAAAGGAAACTGATTTGGTGAGTTTATGCACATTGAGGTGTTCCCTTCCTATCTGCATATACCCATTTTTTCCTTCCAGCAGACCAGCAAGGCGTTACCAACTTAAGGATTTTGGATTCACACTCTGAATCTATACTAGTTTAATGTCTTTTTTTGGTGTCTGGTGGATTTCCAACCCAGGCTGTCAGTGTCCTGGTATCTTGCATTGTCAGACACAGTCAAAGGCAGACTTTGTAGAAGTTGGGTCCAAAATTAAGAAAATAATCCATAGCATGCAACTCAAGTTAGCACACTGATTTTTGAAGTTGCTTTCTCGCAGGTTTAAGATGCAGTTGAGGTAACTTAATTCATTCTTTTCTGAACCATTTTCTCACTACAGATCTAATGTAGCCAGGGCAAGTCAGCCCAGTTTCTTGCCCATAAAAAAGAGACTTTAGGTGGTCAGTAGTGTTGCAGTTCCTAAACGGAGTTATGTGCCATTGTGAGTTGAGACTACCTCAGGTTAAGGCTTTCTGATTACCTACGTAGATGTTGTTTTGAGAAAGTACTTTCCTTCTCTTTTCTTGAACTTAGGTGGCAGTAGGAATATGTTCTGTATTTTCTTGTCACCTCTGGAAAGAAACACACTAATAATATCATCAATAACATAATGTGGAATCACTCTGTGCCACTGTACGAGTCAAAATTTAGCTCTACCACTTACTGTCTGCCTATTACTGGATGTTTTTGAGCTCTTGGGCCAAATACAGTCTCTTCTGTTACATCTCAGGTTTTTGTCTGATTATACCCTAACATCTCTAGGGGTTGTGAATCTGGTAAACAAAACCTTTGCGGGATTTATCTTCCTTCTTCCTCTTCCCACAATCTTTATTTTGTTAGTATGAAAATCTTCACATATGTCTTTACAGTGACATTGCAAGGCTAGCAGCAGACTCTGTACTGGAGAGTCAGTCAGTTCTCTGGGTATTTTTTAACCACTTTTGTCTTAAGCTATGCCTTCATTTCTTGCATGAATTTATGTGCCATTGTCTTCATGTACTCTGTGAACTGTCTGGACCAACTTTTTCAGGTTTTTGGATTGGTCATAGATGGAACTTTGCAGTGGGCTTTAGGCATAGGTATTGTATGTAAAAGACTGTGGAATGGATTGCAACTGTTTCTCAATATATTCACCGTCTTATTGATCTTCAGAGTCTTTCGCGGCTGTATTTCAGTCCTGTATGTGAAAACTTCTGTTTCCTAGCAGTTGGCTAAAAATGTCATTTCCATAGTTGACAAGACAACTAGGTTTTTTGTTTTACTGGCTGAAGAAGACTTTGAAGCTTGTTTTGCTTTTAGAAAAGACAAGAAGAGCAAACTCACATCAGAATACTGCATTGTTGCTATTAACTACTTATGATTTTGGCTTGTAACTGATAGTATTCTTTTATGGTGAGGCTTGTCTTGCATGTTCTCTAGGATTAAAAAAAATCTTAACAACTTAGTCTTCCATTGAAAGAATAGTTTACATTTTTAGCGTAAAGACCTAATCCAGTTGGGATTATTTTGCAACCATTTAGTTTTTAAGGTGGTTTTTTTTTTTCTTCATTAATGTAGCTGTTGATGTATTTTTAGACATTAATAAAAATAATTCAAAACACTCTAGGAGTTTTTATGACATTTTTCTTCCTGTTAATGGGTGGCACAGAATGAAAAGAGGCTAAGGAGCTCAGGTAGCTCGTAACTGGATATGTTAGTTGGATATGAGTGAGTAAGCCTTAAAGCTGGAGGTATCTGCTTATTTATGAGGAGGAGGGAGTTAAAAAACGAATGAGGTTTTCAGAGAAGGAGATAAATATTTTTATTCTGAAGAAAAATGAGCAAATATTTGGCTCTCAAAACAAGAATTGTGCCACTGCTTCCACAATGTCACACCTGACATCATCTAACTGTCGTTGTGAGAAGCTTTCTGTGGTGGCTTGAAAAATTAATGACTTCTTTATATTTAGACATATACAAATCATTTTACAGATCTTTTTGTTAGAAGGCTTAATATACAATGGTCTCATCTCAGGAAAGATGAAGTGGGGCTTCTTGCTTTGGGGCTCACCCTGTCCTGGAAGCTGTGCCTGCTAGTTCAACAACAGAAGTTCTTTCTCCAGCTACAATAAGTCACAACTGTGAGCTGTGTGGACATCTTTGCCTCAACATCTGTTTCCTTGTTTGCAGGTGGGAGGTAGCTGTGTAAGCCTTTTATGGTCATGTAGGTATAAGGTTTGTGCTGGCTCATCTTCTCCCCAGACACTTAAAATTCACTGGACAGCAGAGTAATGTGTGAATTACTGAACATGTTTTTCACTCCTTCCTTGCTCACAGGCTGTTTTGCCAGGTTATTTAGCCACGTTGTTTTCTGGATGTAGTGGCTCAACATTTGCTTGTTAAAGGTGTCTTAACAGGCATCTTAAGATGCCTATTGAAGTCACATTTTGAAATTACTTGTATTTTTTTGATTGCTTCCTCCATTTGCTTGACCTGTCCCTCTAATCTGAGGGTTCTTCTCCCTGTAGCTCTTCCTATGTTGATCAATATTTAATTCTTTACTAACCACCAAACACAGTAAGTTTTTGGACTGTGTATTTTTTGAGATAAGTCTGCTGACAAAAAACTCTGAATTAATTGTTTTAAGCGGAGAACTTTGACAAAGCTGTGTTCTTCTGATTCTTTCTTCACTTCTGAATCTTCAAAATTACCAGTCATGCCGAAGTATACCAGCGATGAAAATGAATGATGGGTAGTATATGCTGCAAAGCAAAACTTCTAGCATGAGATAAATGTTAATGATGAATGTGCTCACTGATTTTTAATAAGTCAAAGCATAGCTCCTCAATGGCTATTCTCATTCTGTCTCTGGTGCTTTGCAATAATGAGGAACACATCAATGGAGTTGCAAAACCTTCTCTGTTGTAGTATACCTGCATTCTTGCCAACCTTATACCATATTTTCCGAATTCTTAAATCATTATCTGTGATAACAGTTGCAAAGTTAGTGCTGGAGCTTGACAGTTTGGGTATGGTATCTTGTGAAACATTTTCAACAGATTTTGAATGCTGATGAGCTTTTCAGATTTACGTACTGATTAACTATAGTCTTTTTCCATAAATATTTGCACCAAGTCCTCTTGCCAGTCTCCCTAGAATTTGATGTAATTGATGTTTCCTTTTAAATGCAGTTGCTGAGATCATGCGTAATATTTTAGGTCATTGTCTAGATCTGAAGGTTTTGAAAATGCAGTGGGATACCTCTTGCATAGCATCCATGAAATGACCTTTCCGACAGAAGCAGTGCTGAGAAGTTCCAATAGCTAAGATAAAAAACCCCTATTACTAGGTATTCTCAGATTCCAGATATTAAGAGTTACAGCCTAACTGTGTGCAGCTATGTCATACAGCTTTTAGCCACAAACTTTTAGGTTATTTTTGTTTCAAATGCCACAAATAAAATATATAGATCAAGACGTGTCCTTCTTCTGCAGATAGAAGAAATTCTTGTTTTCTTGAGCGAATTGATTCTGAGTAGTGTGATATTCTTGTATCTATATATCCCAAATAGTAATCTTTCTCCGATTGGTTACCTTGGGGATTATTTTGCATGGGCAAAATAGAGGTGAATTGGACTTTTTTATTCTAGTGGGTTTTTTTACAGCTTTGTGGCCAGGAGGGTTACTTTAATTTTCTGACAGTGTTTATTTGTAGAAAGATACTGATTGTCCAGTGAAGTTCAATGGAATTTGGCAATTCTGTGTTGAGAATGACTGCATGTGGAAGAAGCTTTAAAAAAAAAAATACTCAACCAAAAAATACTACCCAACAAAAACCAAAACAAACTAAACCTAAAAAACCTCAAATACCACAACCAAACCACTATTTCTTATTTTATAAATAGTAAACATTTTTTTAAACTGTACTGTATTAGTTATGTCTGTACTGAAAGTGACAGTTTAGTGAAAGTTAAAAATGAAAGATGGTGCTTTTCGGTCAACCTTTTGGTTCTTTGTAATAATTGATGTATAATTCCATTGGCTAACTGATTTTTAAAATAGTTCTAGTCTCCCTTTCCTTGTCAAATTTCTCAAGAGGTCATAGTGTGAGATAACTGATGATCTTTCCACACAAACTGTTGTAGGAGAGTGAAGTAGAATGGTCTTCTCTAGTTTAGGTTTTGTAAAGCTTAGAAATTGCTTTTCTTGTGATAAATTGGATAGTTTTCAGTAACGACTGATACGGGAATTTTGCTGGAACGCAAGAACATCAAATGCTGCTTGTCACTTGAGATAAAAAAAAAATGAGTGAGATTTCTCTTCAAGACACTACTGATTGCTCTGACCTCATATAAACTTTGGTTTGTTTTTTCAGATTTTGGATCTCTCTTTGATCTCGAACATGACTTGCCAGACGAACTGATCAACTCCACAGAACTGGGACTCACCAATGGTGGTGACATTAATCAGCTGCAGACCAGCCTTGGCCTGGCACAAGATGCTGCCTCTAAACACAAGCAGTTGTCTGAACTTTTACGGGCTGGTAGCTCCCCAAATCTTAATATGGGGGTTGGTGGTCCTGGCCAAGGCATGGCCAGTCAAACCCAACAAAATAGTCCTGGAATGGGAATGTTAAACAGCATGGTGAAAAGCCCCATGGCACAGGCTGGATTGACTTCTCCCAATATGGCGATGGGTGCAAGTGGACCAAACCAAGGTCCTTCAGCCCAGTCCACAGCAGGAATGATGCCAACAGTAAACAGCCCAGTTAACCAGCCTGGCATGGGACTGAACACAGGGATGAATGCTGGCATGAATCCTGGGATGTTGGCAGCAGGCAACGGACAGGGGATGATGCAGGGTCAAGTCATGAACGGTTCAATTGGAGCAGGCAGAGCGCGCCCTAATATGCAGTACCCAAACCCAGGAATGGGTAGCGCTGGTAACTTGTTGGCCGAGACACTGCAACAAGGCTCTCCACAGATGGGAGGACAGGCTGGACTGAGAGGGCCACAGCCTGGAGCCATGAACAAGGTAAGACAAGCTAAATTTCACTTTATTAACTTCCTTCTTGTCATTGCCTTTGTTTTGTACAATTTATTCCTTTGCAATGTGGGTTCTATAGAACAGGATTTCTTTCTTTTAAGAGTCCTGGATCACATGCTAAATAGTTTATATGCTGCTAAAGTGGAAATTGTGCAGTTTTGGGTGGTGAAAATTGAGTCTTTCACATCAAGCAAGACTACTGCTAGATTAAAAAGCCTGTTTTGCAAAAGTAACTTGATTGTATTTTATTCTGTTTTATACTTTGTCCACAAATGTGCTTTCCCAAATAGCGTGATGCTGCTATTGAGGGTGTGATGGGAATCCATCAGGACCTTTGAGATGTTATCATGCCTTTTTGTTTGTAGCATTTAATGAGGGTAGTTGTCAGAGATCAGCTGAATGTTTATGCTGTGACAGGTGCTAAGAGGCTCCTACAGGTTTGAATGGATAGATACACTGTATGTGCTAAGATATACATTGTCATTGTTAAGAAATAGGTATTTGAGTTAATGGGCGAGAAGAAATGCTTGCATAATGACCTGAAGACCAATGTTGGGTTCTCAAAAGACTGTTAATCCAACTGAATTCTAGTTTTAAAATTTTCTAGTGCTTTGGCTGTAGGAGAGTAAACCAGTAAGCTGGGGAAAACAAAATACAGCGGAAGAGGAAATCTTAATGTACTGACTAAAGTTTTTTTATTGTTTTGTGAACATTATATTATTATTATTATTATTATTATTATTATCATGTTATATTAAGTTCTTTGATCTTAGCTGTTAGCTTGAGCTCAGTGTGCTGTGAACAACAGTTCTGAGATTTAGATGTAGATACATACATGTCTAGTAATGGGTTGATTTTTGTAGTCTGGTCGTTTCAGATATTTTTGCCTGATAGCAGAAAAAATTTTATGGTTAAATAAATTTTTATGGTTATAGTGGAAAGAAATCTGTAACTACCTAGAAGTATTCCTGTATTAAAATGATATGAAGTCTCACTCATTATTCCTTGGCTGTAAAACACCAAAGAAACAAGTAAAAAAATGAAACAGAAACAAACAAACAAAAAAATTGATCTGCAGAGAACTGAGTTCAGGGGTCAAAAATTGATGTGTTATGTATTTGTGTGAAATGCAACTACTTAATCCTTATTTATCAGAGCTAAAGTAGGGTTATACACTGTCATAAACTCAGTTATCTAGAAGTAAAGAAAGGACACAAAATCAAGATCTTGACTGCTGTAATCTGAAATGAGATTGTCTTCCTCGCTTGCTTAAATTCCAAAATGTGCTATCCCTCTTAAGTAAGAAAGAAAACTTGATGCTTTCAGGAATATTGAGGCCAAATACATAATTTCTGGATTTTAGTTCATAGTCCCAGTCTGGTTAAAAAATCCTTAGAATTCTTGCTGATTTAAAAAGAAAAAAGAACAAACTTGAAACTTTTAGTGTTAGTAGTGTGAGTGTAGCCTTCTTAAAGGAGTTGAAACTGCCGGATGAGAAAGAACAGTCTGAAATGGAGGCTGAAATTCCAGAACGTCTTCAATTGGTTTGGTTGTTGGCAGGGAGCCTGTGTTTCGCTTCATACAGTGGAGTTAGCAAAATCTGACAACAGTAATGTCTGACCATTTTATCTCTGCACCCATCTGCTTTCATTTTTTTCCCCCACCTACAAATCCTCAAAAAGCAGATGAAAACAGAGGACGCTAAGCAGTTGGTTTAAAAAGCTGTTTTTTAAACTTGGTAAATTTAGTAACGTGATGTTGTTAATGTGGGAGTTTTTGTTATAACTTCTGTAGGTTTCCTTCATTGCTGAAAAAAAACAAGTGCATTATCCAGGAGCTGGCCTTCAGTAGCAGAAAAAATAGATTGGACTTATTTAAGTCAGCCCCTTAGATGAGAGGAGGGCTGCCTCTGAGTTCTCTCCCATTAATGCAGAGGTATGTTGTTTGCAATAGTTTACATAGAGGAATAGCTTAGGCTTCCTGGGATGTTAATTCATTAGAAGAGAAAGATGTAAAGCTCTTCTAACAGTAAGGAGGAGCTCCAAGTGGCCAGTCAGTTTTGAAAGCAAAAGTAGTTGTAGTTTTGCTTTACTTTGTTGTCCTATGGACTTACTGAAGCATTTCCTTCTCTCCTCCCAAAACGTTGGCTAACAATAGAGTGGAACACTTGCTTTATGCATTAGCCATGTACTTTCCAATCTTTCTTGTGTGCATTACTCTTTAGGATTTGAAATCCCAAATGTCGATGTAAATGATTTGGAGTCACTTGATATATGTAAACTTGTACTGTCGCAATCTGTCACATCCTGTGATCTAATGCTGTAGCTTTATGTATGGTGTAAGCAGTCACTGACAAACACAGAAGCAGTTCTGTCTGCGTGTCATCTCTGTGCCAGTTTCATGTCAGACTATGTTGAGAAATTAATCCAGACTTGGAACTCTCATGGTCGTTTTAAAAAATAATAGCTTTGAGGTTGTTGGTCTGGTCCACTTAGTACTTGCCAATCGGAAAGGTAGTGCTGATTTTAGGGAGGGGACATATTAAAGGAATTGATCTTGCCAGTCTGAGGTGGGGTAGGGTGTGGACTCTGCTGCAGTGACAGTACCAGCTTAAAAATGCATGTGAAAGTCTAGTCTGAAAGCAACTGTTAGAAATCTGGAGAGGAAAGGAACTGTGACAAGTTTTGCTTTCTTGAACAGCTTTTTGTTTTCCTTGTGCTTGGTTGTGTGCGATTTAGGAGTATGACAGACAGGCCTATTACTCTTAAAATGGAGGCTTGGAGATTGTTCATAATGCTTTGATTCTTGCAGTGTTTTAAGCTTTTTCTTCTTTTTCTTTCACTAAATAGTTGTACAGCTTTGATACATTGAAAAGTAAACAGCTAATTTAGTCTCTATAATAACATCAAATTCATTTTTCCTGTTGTGAGCCGTTCTTCATCTGGAGTTGTATTTAGTTAAATCCTTCCCTTTGTTCCACTGGGTTCTGTTGAGAGTGCCCAGTTGGTCTCATCATCTAGCCTCTTACTGGGTAAGAGAGTGTCTTGCCTATGAGTTGTGCATTTCTGTGATAGCAGTGTTCTATCAAAAAGTGTTTTAAGTTCACTTGGGCTTCGGGTCATTTAGATTTCATCTCCCACTGACTCAAGACATGTTCTGTTACTCAACATGAAATGGACGTGAAGGCAGTTCTGATGAGTAAGGGCATTACTGTTGCCTCTGCTATGGATTTCACTCGCATGTGAAATCACTTCAGACGTTTAGAGTTCCAATAGCAATTGTTATTTGGCTTACTGTTTGAGCATATACAGGTTTCTCTCCTATTAAAAGAAACACATTTGGTTTTATCAGTTTAACCTCTGCTAAGAAGAATTGATGGTAATATTTTACCAAAAAAATAGAACTTTTCAGAATCTGCATAACTTCATTTAAGTAAAAGAATAAGAAACTTTAGAATAATATAAAGCTCTATTCAAAGTTGTAGAGACTGAAGGTGTTATCCTCAAGTTGTAAAATTAAATAACAAAAATAAAAGCACCTCATGTTCCTTACTGTTAGCACATTCAATGTCACATTTTAGGTAGAAGGCCAGTGTTCTTGGTTGACTTACTGTTTTCATTAACTGTTTGATTCAATAGGTACAAATATCCGTACTGTTTAGACTCTGTGACCAAGCATGCCATCCAGACAAGTACAGTAATCCATTAAGTGTAGCTGTGTGTTCTGGTCCATTGCTTTTTCTTCGGTGAACCAAAGTAAAAACATGAGTAATTGCTCACTTTATCTCAGTGTAAGGGAGGAATATATGTGTGAGGAAGACGTGAAGCAGAACAGAGTTGTCTTTGAATCTAATCGGTCTTGGGCTAGATAGGGAGGTTTTTTGCACACATGGCAATGAAATAATGTCTAGTGTCTTGGAATAGGTACCTGTAGTGGTTTTGCCTGGGCCAGGTTTTTTGGTAGTGGGGGAGTTAAAGAGGTGGCTTCTTTAAACAAAGATCTGCCAGAAGCTTCCCCTGTAGCTGACAGGGTTAGGGCCGGTCAATTCTAAGATGGACCCTGCACCTGACCCAGACCTGGCCAATTACTGATGGAGGTAATGCCTCTTTGAATAACGTGTTTGAGAAGGGGAAGTTGTTGTGCAGTTGCAAAACTGCAGCAGCAACAGGGAGTGAGAATGTGAAAACATCTCTGCAGACGCCAAGGTCAGTGGAGAAGGAAGGGGAGGAGGGTGCTTAGGCCCTGAAAGAAGGACTCCCCTCTGATCTGTGGTGAGGACCATGGTGAGGTGAGTTGTCTCCCTGCAGTCCATGGAGGCCACCAGGTAGCAGAGATGCACTCGCAGCCCATGGAGGACCCCATGCTGGAGTGGGTGGATGCCTGAAGGAGGCTGTGACTCTGTGGGAAGCTCACCCTGGAGTAAGTTCCTGGCAGGACCTGGGAGTCTGTGTGGAGAGAGGAGCCCACGCCAGAGCGGGTTTGCTGTCAGGACTTGTGATCCTGTGAGGGACTCAGGCTGGAGCAGTCAGTACCTGAAGGACTGTTCTGCTGGATGAGCCACGTTGGGGCAGGGTGTGAGAAGCAGCCCCCATGGGAGGCCCCATGCTGGAGCAGTTCATGAGGAACTGTAGTCCATGGGAAGGACCCACATTGGAGAAGCTCATGAAGGACTGTCTCCTGTGGAGAGGGACCCCACAGTGTAGCAGTGGAAAGTGTGAGGAGGCCTCCCTCTGAGAAGAAGCGATGGCAAGGTCCATCTGTAATGAACTGACCATAACCCTCATCCCCTGCACTGCTGGGGGGAAGGAAGGAGAGTCCTGGGAAGAGGGAGATGTACTGGAGGTGTTTTAAGTTTTGGTTTTATTTCTTATCTCCCTGTTTTTTATTGTTTCTTTCATAAATCAAACCTTTTTCTCCCCAAGTTGAGTCTGTTTTGCTTATTGTGCTAATTGCTGAGTGATCTCTCCCTCCTTAGCTCATAAACTGTTTGTTATATTTCTCTCTTGTCCAGTTTAGGAGGGGGAGTGATCTTATGACTTGGAGGACACCTGCCTAAGCCACTACAGTATCTTAAAACATTATGCAGTCAAGTGCAAAGAATAGTGTTCAATAACAGTCCTTGGAAAGAACGCAGCAGGAAAGTTAGTTAATTTCCATTTGTGAACATGTGGATATGGAAAGACACTGTATACCATCAGTGTGGTCTTAAACTAGTACATGCACTGCATTTACCTTGATAGAGATAGCAGCTGATATTGGAAATGCTGGATTGTTAGGAAGAATGTTATTAAAACCTAATTCTACTTCCTTACTTTGCCATGCTTACATCAATCTTTGCAAATCTTAAAACTGGTCTTTGTTCAACATTGTTGCTGATATCTAGTTGCCTTTCACATATTATAGTGTCAGTGAAGCAGTTGTTTTTATAATGGGCAGAGTATTTGTGATGTCTATGTGCACAGCTGCAACATGTATTCCTCCTCAATTTGTACTCTGTGGTATCGACAGTAAAAGTAGAAGTAGGGTTAGTTATTTGACCTTCTTCCAAACTGAAGATGCATGTGTTCCATGGCATTAGAACAAAACTTTGGGGAATTTCCTCTACTTTTATAGCTGTTCTCAGATGAGAGGAGTGTCTGAAGAGCCCTATCTGATGCTGCTTGTGCTTGTGAACTCTACGGTGTTTTCTGAACTCATGTCATCCATGCCCTTTACACGATGAGAGGTGTAAGTGTTTCACCATTCTGGTAATGGCAGTGCTTGCTGCCATTGGAGGCAGGAAAGTCAAGTTGTTTTCCATTGTGTGCACAGAAGGTATAACCTTTGCTGTCTATTAGCCACGCATCATCATCTTTTGCTGTTTTCCTTGTTTCTTCCTCTTCTTTACTGTGATATGGATTTTTTTCTGCTCTTCCTTGTGTGCAAGCTCTTGCATATGTGATAAAAGTAAGCTGAGGCTGTGAGGTGAGGAGAGGAATAAAAACAACAGATGAAATGGGTAAGAGGAGAAATGGGAAGAGCAATGCAAGGAGGTGGTGCCAGGAAGGAGTGAGTAGAGGTTGCACTTGCTGACCTGTAGCTATGATTCAGCTATGTGTGTTTTTGCATGGTGTTGCAGATGAAGCCTCGTACTTGTCTCATGCAGTGGTAATAACACCACCTTTCTTTGGCTGGTTCTGCACTTGATTGTTTGTGTACCCCTCGCAATAGATCATTAATATGTTTATGAACTAGATGTCAGTCTTTCTGGTTGTTTCCTACTGATAAAATTATGCAGGGTTATTTTTGTCTTCCTTCTGTAGTCATGAGGTCATCCATTTCTTCCTGTTTAAAATTTTCTTTTATTCATGTTTCTGAATGTGTCAAAGCAAATGAGCATGTTCCTGTTTCTTGTACCAGGGTCATAAGGCTACCTTGTGTCAGGTGAAGAATCTCCCAAATGACCCTTCTCTTGACTCAGTCTAGAGTTGCATGCAGGTTATTGGTGTCAGGTTAGTGGGTCTGTGATGATAGGACTCAAGGGACATAGCTGTGAGGGTCAGTTGTGAGTCTGACAGGTGTCAGTCTCACCTAGACCAAGTGATATCTGCTGATTTATTCCAAGAGACCATCAGGTATTTGGTTTTTAGCATCCTTCTTAGGTGTTGTTTGAGTGTATAGATTTTGAATTCAGTTTGACCTACTTGTCCTCCCACCTGGCCTGTGCATCAGTGGTCTTTGAATCTCCTGTAGGTACTGAGGATAACCCCTGTCAGGAGCAACTGTGCTGAGATGGATGTGTGCTCAGCTGCTGCAAGGTCCCTGCCAGAGTACAGTGATGTGGAGAAAGTCTCCTTGGTGGGAGTGGATGATATCTCTCAGCCCTCGAGAGAGCTGGAAACCTGTGTTTCTTCTGTGGACACAGCTTTGTTTGAGGGGGCTGATTTTGCACCCCAAATAGTACCAATGGCTCCTGCTTGAGGGAACATCAGAGACCTTTGTGCTGAACTGACTTGATGAGTACATTTGAAAAGGCCAAGTGCTGGACATGAGGTTTGTGTTTCAGATACAAAAGCTGATTGGCATGGTCAAACCTCATCCCAGAATTTCATTAGAAAGCTCTGTCTTGGATGACATAGCAAAGGTGCTTTTTTAAGTCTAAGATTGGGTTTCTTGCCCTGCAGTCAGGACAGAGATGGCTTGTCAGGCCACGGTTATTTTTAATCCTTTGCTATCAAACAGGATTTCTGCCAGTGACATTAGGGTATGAACATGTGCCTTCATCCTTCAGTTCTGAATTGTTAGGATTTTTGGTTTTTTAAGGTTCATAGCAGTATAAGTTGCAGAAGTCATAGGGCAGTGTCAGTCATGTGCTTTAGTGTACTCTAAGGAGCAAGCTAACTTTGGGAGCTGTAAACGTTAATGAATGTGAAAACTTAGCTTACAAATTTTTGGGTTTGGGGACCTCCCTGCTTTCAAAACTCTTTGGAGCCATGGATCGGTCTCTCTTACAGGAAACTATACCTTGTTTTCCTAAGGAAATAACTCCCAGTGTCAGCGTTTCACTATCTTGAGCCTATTGGTCAATTTGAGGTAGCAGTAGTGATTGGGAAGAGTCCTGAAAGTAATTGCTTGTGTTTTGCTTTCCCTTTCCCTTGTGCTCAGTGTAGTTGCACATAAGATCTTATTAGACTTGTGAAAGAGAAGTGAGAAGGATTTGAGCCTTACCTGCTCTGATTTTGGCAGCAGCTGCCTCATTGCTTACCATGTGTGTATTCATGGCAGTCAAGACACAACAGAGGTGGTGCCAAAAGAGATGGAGAAAAGGAAGCTTTTTTCATTCTGCCTTGTTGTTGTGTAGCTTGTTAATCTGCTACGTGTAGAGATTCTTTTCATTGATCTCCAATGAATTACTGCTGTGCAATTACAGTTATTGCTTGTGTGTAAAGGAGGGGGTCTGTCCTCAAGGGAATTCACTTGCATGTATCAGATGTCTAAATTGGCAGGTTCTTCAGTGAACTTTGTGTCCCTTTTCCTGAAGATTGAGTCTGATCCTGCTTTATTTTTCAGAGTTTCTTTCTACCGTCTCCTTTGAACTCTAGTACTGCTCACTCCAAATGAGTTACTGAGACTGTGTGTGGTGTTACCTGTGCTTATGGTATTGTCTTAAATGGGAAACGATTTTGTAACAAAAATGCAGATGTGCGTTGTTATGGCTGTCTGGAGAGGACCTGTGGGAGTGCTGAAGTGGGGTAGGAAGTATTTGAGATAGACCCTGCTGATACAAATAAAGGTGCTATTTGTCTCCATTTGAAGTCTCCACAGATGCAAGAAGCAGAAAAGACCCCCAGACTTATGAGATATATAGTCCATCATATAAATGTGTGATTGGGAAAGCTGAAATGAGAAATCTGTTGAACAAAATCTTTTATAAAGAAGTATTGAGACCAGTTCTGACCAGACTGACCTCAAAAATTGGGAAGTTTGCTTCATCGTCTTTGTAGGAACTGTCTGGTTGAAGAGTTAACATTGTATGATGGATAAATACATGTACATAGAAGAGCAGGGAAAGCATGTGGGTTACTGTTGCATTGCAGCTGGTTCATAACTGTGATGGCTTTTGCTTCTCTGAAGAATTTATTCGCTGTGAACATAATCTCTCTTACATTAACATCTATCATTTTAATTCCTAGATTGGAATGATGAGCAATCCGAGCCCTTACAGCCAGCCATATAGTCAGAATACTGGGCAGCAGATTGGAGCCAGTGGACTTGGGCCTCAGATGCAAAATAAAGCTGGATTGCAGAATAGCTTACCACAGTTTTCAATGGACAAAAAGCCAGTTCCAGGGGCAGGAATGCCTAACATGGTAAGTAGAATTAAAGATGTCTCCAGAAATGTTGTAATAGACCAAAGTAGAATATGTTTAGGTGTTGCCATATAAATTTTTTCAGCTGTCTTACCCAGTATGAATCCATGCTCTGAATCCACACATAATGCATGCACTTGCTTCAACTCCTAAAAAGGCTGGTACAAAGTAGAGGGATGAGCTGCGCTTTTTGTGTTAATAAGCTTCAACTCCAGTCTGTGTGCTTCGTACCCTGTCAGCAGAGAGAATGAAATGGAGCTCCTTAACTGAAGTGAGCTTTGCACTTGTCTGGACACATTGATTCCCCTCTCTTGTGGTTGGTGTACTGGGCTTCTTCTGCTCGGTGTAACTTTGTCTTGAGGATTATTTTCTTTCTTGCACTCACTGATACTTTTGGGAGAGAAATATCACTTCTCAAACACGTGTTACCTATGATGGGGCTTAGAAACCTCAGTTCTGAGTTCATTCCTGTTCTGAATTACATTCACACAACAGTCCTGATGCTGTAGGCTCCCTGGCAATTGTTGCTGTAGTAGCCCTGTTGCCACTTCTCCTTCCACCCTCCACTCCTGCTTATTGCAGCAGGACTTAAGGAAAAGGGAAGTAAGGGCAGAAGGAAAAGTGGATAGCCCAAGCTTATAAATGACAGGCCTTAACATTGAGTTCCCTAGCTTAAACTTAACACTGGTAGTTGAATGTTTGCTGTGTTATTTTAGAAGCTGAAATTGGTTAGGGTGGGATGTGGAGCATGTCCTGTCATGTCCCCCCTTAATTTCTTTTTTTTTAATTTGAGAAACAAATTCAAATTTCTGAATATAGCTTGTGTTCCTCCCTGCTTCACATTGCACTACCACGCCCCCTCCAGGAGGGTCAGTCTCTTGATCTTAGTAACTGTTGCTGAAAAACACATGTCTAGGTAACTTTTAAATCAAATTCCATGATTTTTTGTTTGTTTTTTAAGTTGAGTGTGAAACTTTGCAAGTCTAGTGAACCAGTGGGTTGTATGAAGCAGCACTCAATACTTCCAGTTGAAAATCCTGACTGTAGAGCTGGTGTTCAGTGCAGAGTACATATATCTTTTGAAGTTGAACTGCCACTGAACCTAGGGGTGAAAACTTGTTGTTTAGAATGACGTGCTGCAAACAGGCCAGTTAGAGTCATATTGGAACATACACCAACTCTGAGAGGGCTGAGTAATTGCTGAAGTCTTCTTGTAAAATAAAAGGTTAATTATCAGTATTGAAGAGCTGCAAGAGGACTGGGATTTAGGAATGTAGGTAGCTGAGTTCTAAAAATCTGGAAATCTCCAGAAACATCCTTTAAACATCCTCTGTGAAGAAGCTCTTGAACTGAAGTGATACAAGCAGCAGTCTCTAAAGCCTCTCTTCTTTGCTGAGTATTCCTCAAACTTCATCTGAAAGAAATGCGAAGAAGTATGAAGAAATAAACAGTACAGAGGAAGCTCTAGATGTTACCATGCTTGACATTAGTTCTGTGACATCTGTTTTCCTGAAGTCGTACTTCATCTGTAGCAGAGACTAGGAGACTCTTGTTTTGAATACCTATGTGCAACTTTCCCATTGAAAAAGGTTCCCAGAACTTCCTCTTCATTCTCCTTTCTAGGAATGGTCTAATTGAGGCAGCTTATACTGAAATGGAAGAAAAACTAGTCGTTGTAAAAGGTGTTTTGTTCTGTTCATGGAAAAATTGTGCATGTGACTTTTGAGCCTCAAAAATGAGGAGGAGATTGGAGGTCTGTGTGCTATTAATATTTTCTGGTTGGCCTAGCACCGCAAATTAACCTGTACAAAGTTCTGCTGGCTTTTGATAAGGCAAGAGCTAGGAATAGGAAAGTGATATGGGGAAGAAATCGTGGCTGGCAAGAGAATTATTGCCAGGACTGTTGCTATGGGGTATATTTAATATGAGTCATCCAGAATCACAGATAGGTGGTCTATTCACTGAATCACAGAATGCAGTAGTTGTTTCCCTTCCATTTTGTTGTTGTTGTTTACTTGCTAAATGGATTATTGTCAAAAATAGATGTATTTCTGAGAATTTCCTTTGCACTTTTTCCAGGGCCAGCAGCAGGCTCCCCAGGTTCAGCAAGCTGGGATGGGGCCAGCAGCTTCTCAAGGAATGGGGTCTGGAGCACCAACAGCAGATCCAGAAAAACGGAAACTCATTCAGCAGCAACTCGTTCTCCTCCTACATGCTCACAAGTGTCAGCGACGAGAACAGGCCAATGGGGAGGTGCGACAGTGCAACCTCCCTCACTGCCGAACCATGAAGAATGTCCTGAACCACATGACACATTGTCAGGCTGGCAAATCTTGCCAGGGTAAGTGGAAGAGTGGATATATACATGCAGTCAAAGTTTGCAGGAAAAGAAGGGCTCTTAGAGGTGGAGAACTAGCAGGTAGCTTGTGGTTCTCCCTTTTTTTTTTTTTTTTCAACCTATCTATCACCTTAAGACTCGAACTTTTTCAAAGCCTTTAAAATTTAGGCAAGTTAGGAGGTGACAAGATGGCACAAAGACATGAGTTTAAGATGTTTTGCTTAACCTTGTAATACACTGTAAGATCTTTTGAATGCTGCCTTCTGATAAGGGTAGACACAAAGCAGGAACCTGCAAGTAGGAGTTTACTCATCTCCCTTATATGGAAAAGAGAAATCCCAAGCAATAGCTAGCCAGGAATTAAAGTGCTACTGGCACTGGTGAACTTAATCTGTCCTGGTAGCCAAGGAAAATATGTGCTACCTTTTTGGTAGCTTAAGCTCATCTGAGTTGTGCCAGTTGCTTCGTACAGTCTGCCTGATGTATATGGTGTTATCCTTCAAACCAGGGAGCTGTAAGTTTCAGTGTGTAAATTAGAGCTTTCAAGTAAACTTTAACTGAGCCAATAGTACTTGAAGAAGTCTAGCTGCATTTTCAGCGTTACTTAGTGCTGAACTGTAGATACAGATGTGGGCCCCAAGAGGAAAAAATGGTTACTCCCTGTCCATTTTGCGTTGACCCTGTGAAGATACTGGCAGTAGTTGGTGAAAGTTTCTTCATTCTCCTCCTTTTCTCAGTGGCACATTGCGCGTCTTCCCGACAAATCATCTCCCACTGGAAGAATTGTACGAGACATGACTGTCCCGTATGTTTGCCTCTCAAAAATGCTGGGGACAAAAGAAATCAACAATGTAAGTTTCCTGGGGAGTTCTGTGTATTGGATAAATCATAAAATGCATGTTGGGAGTTACACTTTCTTGTACCTAGGCAATAGACGTGATACTCTTGAACCTGGGAACAGGTAATATGGTTTTCCTCTTGCTGTAGAGTCACCGATTACTTTTGTCTGCCATAGCTAGTGTTTATGGAAGCTTTGTGACTTTATGGGATTTTCCTAGCAGGAGAGTGGCAAGGGTGAGCAATTCACAGCACTCGTAACGAAATGGCTGGCTTTTCAGAACCCATCCAGCTGGAAGAGGGTGATAGTGGAGAATGATGTGCACGTCCATAGAGGGTTTTGTCATTTCAGCTCTGGTGATATTTGGTTCTATCTTCATCCTTTGTTTGTATCGAATGTCTCTTCCCCTTTCCGTTTGTGTCCCCTTGATCTTGCTGCCAAAACCTTTAACGATATTTTTGTCATTGTTACCTGTATGTGTTTTCCCTCCATTCTTAATGTTACTCTTCTCATGACTGTTGTGAGTTATTTTCTTGTTTAAAGAAAACTTTATCTTTTTTTTTTTTTAAAAAGGCATTACAATGGTTGTTGAAGACCTCTATGTACTCTTCTGCCTTTACCCTCTGTGACGTGGTATCCCTGTTTTCAGTTTGAAGCAACCACATGTGTCCCAAATACTTAAGAGCGGGATTTCCTCTCAGCAGCTCAAAAGGAAAATGGCATGTTGTTGGAATGACTGATTGGGTCCAAACTTGTATCCCTCTTTCATGACAGGTTTTCCAGACCTGACCTCTTCTCTGCATGCTCTTAGAAGGAGATATTTCAGTTCTGAACAGCCCATGCACTCTTTATGTTCTTTCCCTGCTTTTGTGGACCTTTTTGGCTACCTGCAGCTGTCCTGATTAACTTGGTGTGTCTCTTCCAGCGCTGCTGGGTGGACCTGCAGTAGGACTTGCAAACACTGGCTCTGTGGGTGTGGGACAGCAGTCGGCTCCGAGCATAAACACTACCAGTCAGATAGACCCCAGCTCCATCGAGAGGGCCTACGCAGCCCTTGGACTGACCTATCAAGGGAACCAGATGCAGACACAGCCCCAGGCTCAAGTGAAGAGTCAGCAACAAGGACAGTCACCCCAGGGTCTGCGCCCTATGAATCCTATGAGTGAGTTTATTTCTTACTGTTAAAACACAAACTACAGGCAACTTTCCCATGCTATATCTAATGCAAATTTTCTTAATATACTAGCTTAATACTGATGGCTAATTTGCAAAAGGTATGGCTTTGTAATATTTTAAGGCTTGAGAGAGCAAGCTGCTTAATGGAACAAGAACATTAGAGGGCCCAAATGCCTTCTCTTGGAAAACAAGTTCTGTGGGAAAAATATTTTCTTTTAAAAAAAAAAGTTATATTTTTTTTTCCTAAACAATTTTCCAAAGAATTTTATTTAATGTTGTTTTGTAGCTTTGTGATTATAGGATAATCAAATTTTGGGCTGTTCATAAGTTTTTAATTGGAAATGCATGCATTGGAATGCCTGCATTCAAGTGTACTTACTTCCTTGTCACTCAGACTGCAGCATTTTATAGTTGAAACTCTGATATGTAATGTTTGTTTTAAAAATGAAAAGTAGTAAATAGCAGACTTTCTCTCTGAATCCTGTCATGGGGACTCACATAACTATAAATTGTCTGTGTGTTTTATCGCAAAATCACAAAAAACTACATAAGAACTTTAAACCTAGCTATCACTGATGTGAAATGAAGAAACCTTTTACCATCAAATCTAGTTTTGGTAGTTTGAAATGTCATCTCTGGAATTTTTCTGACTCCCAACTCTGAGTTACTTAAGTAGAGGTGTTTGTTTTTTTTAATGGGAAAGTGGAAAGATGAGCTGGTAGAGGTTTATCATAATCACATACGGGATTGCAGTGATCCTGCCTATATGCCCCGTGACAAGCATGTGCATGGAATGAGTGCTGTGTATATACAGGAATTCCATAGGAAAGCACCTGAAAAATTGCAGGGGAAAGTAGGAGTTGGTTGTGGGCTGCAGTTCGTGCAGTTTCTGCACCAAAGGGCTTGCTACTCAAGAAAAGGTTATTGGGTAGAATGTATTAGCTAATGAGATGACTGTTCCTCATAGGTTGTTTGTGAGTTGTATACTGTTAAAACTGCTTTCTGTTGTGTAATGCCTTTTTTTTAAAGGAGAGGGGAGAAAGATTCCCAAGAACATGGAAAACCATATTATTTTGGTGGCTTACAAACGGACTAGTTTCTAGAATCATGTTAGCATGAGAGCCTTGAAGGAATCTTATCCATTTTTCTGAAGGAAAACAAAAGGGGACTTTGTTTTTGTTTGTTTGGATTTTTTAAAAATTTATAGGCAGAGTTTAACCTGTGTATTCTTATTGGGCACTCCTTGTAGCACTGTAAAGAGAATCAAATGAGAAAGGTTGAAAGTGAAGAGCTGAAGCTTAAGGACAAGCATGAAGAGTGTAGACTTGGGACTGTTGCTTCACTGTTAGGAGCAAGTGGCTAAGGATGCTAACAACTGATGAGACACGAATTATCAGGTCATGACCTACGTGACAGCAAGGCCAGTTGAGGAGAAACAGCAAGATATGGTGAGGACAGCAATGTGAAAAGATGCAGGCCTAAGAAGATCAAACAAATGGCTGGGCTTGGCAGTTGAAAAGTGAGAGCTAAGGCAAAGATTGATAGTTGTCTCCTAAAACAGCTTGCTCTTGTGTGTTAAGGTGAATTTGGGAAGGAGAAGAAAGTGATTGACGGAAGGGAAACTGGAGGCAGCTTTATGAAAAGACTGTTAAGAACTTTGTTGTAATAGGAGAGGCATGTATTAGGCTTGAGGCACTTAATTTCAGTGTCTTTCTCTTCTATGCAGTGTCTAATATTGCTTGAAACACAGATTCTGTAGGATTCAGATGGTCTAAATACATGCGAAGCTTGATAATGACTTTCATGCTGCTACTCAGCTTCACAAAATGATCTGTTCAGAAGCTGCAGACAGAATTATGCTGCATTTTTCTTTGCTATTTGAGTCTTAACTGTAGTGTGTGAAGAAAAGAGACAGTTTTTCTTTTTTACGGTGATTGAAATCTGCTGTGATTCAGAAAAGCAGATTTTGGTATGTAACAAATCCTGTAAAGGATTGTCATATTTTCCTCCTTAGTGCAAACACTGAAATTAGCTGCAGGATCCATAAGTATGGAGTGGGTGAGAAGGGGACCTTGTCAGATGTAGGTGGTAGCTGATGTGTTTTTGAAGCTTTTGTGACTAGATATCCTAGGCCTCTGAATGACAAAAAAAAAAAACCCTCAACTGCTGCTAAACAAAAAACTAGAAGGAGTTGGTACTGCTGAACGTTTAGTTAGGGAGTCGCAGAAAAGGACTCTGGAACATGACATTTGAAAAAAAAAAAATTGAAATTGCTTGCTTATTGAAGTTTATGAAGATGTGCAGAAGAGTAATGTGGGGTGATGCTTCACTGGGAGGTCACCGATGTTGTGCCTCAGACTTTTTCTAAGATTGTAAAAGGAAGAGGGTAATGAGATTAACGGGTAGTTAAACTCACTTAAAAAAAAAAAAAAAAAGTAAAAAAAAAGTTCAAAAAAAGTACTTGAAAGCCCAGACCCTTGTTGTTGGTGAACAAGTACTGATTTTGCACAGCAAATGGGCTGTTAATTTAAGAATACTTATTCTTCTGTTTTCTAGATGCAAATCCAATGGGAGTAAATGGAGGAGTAGGGGTTCAAACCCCTAATCTGCTGCCTGACTCAATGTTGCATTCAACCATGAATTCTCAGAAGTAAGTTGAATTATTCTTTGCACCCCTGTGATTTTGCTTTGGTCTCATGGCACTTCTTGCACAAACAGTGGGGTAAATGCCCTTGATACCTACCCCACCCTTTGGATTTTGTAGCTTTTGTTGCCATTTTCCAAATCCTTGGGTAGGGACAGCATGTACTTTTTCACAGCATTGTTTTGGTGGCTGTGCAGCTATTTCTACCGAGTTTGTCCATTGATTAGGGAATGGCTGAACTGACGCTTTGTCCTAACACGGTTCCAAAAGAGGCTATGACTGTAAGAGGACTAAGCTTGGACTAGACTTTTGCCCTCAATTCTTGTTCTGTTTTTGAAGCCCCATGATGAGTGAGAGCGCCAACGTTGCCAGTTTGGGAGCCCTGCCAACAGCTCAACCATCCAATACTGGAATTCGAAAGCAGTGGCATGAAGACATTACTCAGGATCTCCGAAACCACCTTGTTCATAAATTGTGAGTAGCTAATAGCAAAACAATCTCCTGTTGTGTGATTTGCTTCCTTTGGGATGTGTGCAGGTGGCAGGAGAAATCTCAGCTTCCAAAACCAAGGGGTCAGGTTGCACGATAAGGGAAAGCAGGAGCCTTAAAGGTGAGTTCTTGCTGTCCTGACTGTTACTAGAGCTGCATCTGCTGGTTTGGGGCTATTGTGCTGGAAGTGTTCCACTCCATACTCAAGTCACAAACATTAGGAGTGTCCTCAGGTGCTAGTAGCAGTGCCTCAGCCTTTGGGAAGATTTGCTGCTTTGTGTTTGGATCACCGGTTTTAGTGCTGATGTCTTGGTTTGGGGACATCTTAGTCATTTGCATGCTTTTACTCTTCTTTCCACAGAGTCCAAGCCATATTTCCTACTCCTGACCCTGCAGCCTTGAAGGATCGTCGTATGGAGAATCTGGTGGCATATGCTCGGAAAGTGGAAGGGGATATGTATGAATCAGCAAACAACAGGGTGAGATGTCATTCTGTGTCTGCTGGTTGAGTGCATCTCTGCCTTGATGCCATAGTGATGGAGAGGAAGAGGAGTGAAAGCACAAATAAGTTCCAGATTGAGGAGGCGTGTGTTCAGGGTCTGCTGCATGGGGGTGTAGGACCCGGCCAGCTTACAGGCTTCTGCCCTGGGTCTGCCTGGAGTTAGCGTGGTGCTTGTCCAGATTGTGTGGTTCTCCCAAGGAAGTGTTGGCCATGAGAAGAAAAACTTCAAGTGTTGGCTTAATGCCAGCAGTCCCCCTCTTTGCCCTCCTCTCTGCTCAGCAACCCCTACAAAGGGAGAGCTGCCCCCACCCAAGCCAAAACGTGTGTATGGGAGGCTGTTGTTGTTCCAAGCTTTGTTCACTGGAACCTGTTAACTTTACTTTGTGTGAGTGTCATCTCCTTTCCTGACTTGTATTGCTCCCCAACAGGCAGAGTACTATCACTTGCTAGCAGAGAAGATCTATAAGATTCAGAAGGAGTTGGAAGAGAAACGGAGAACCAGGCTGCAGAAGCAAAACATGATCCCAAGTGCTCCGGGCATGCCACAGACTCCTATGAATCAAAGCCCCAATATGGGACAGCCACAGCCAGGGATGTCTGCAAGTAAGAACTGTTAGTTAACTAACTGCCTGGTGCATGGGAATACAGTACTATCAATATGGTAGCCTTGTGATTGTCTTTCCTCCTTGTTTCACAGACACTTGCTTTCTCTAAGTGAAACAGAACTTTCTCCTCTTTATTCAGAAATACTTTGAAAGTCTTTTCCTTGCTTATGTGTTAATTAATGGTCATAGGTTATCTAAAAGCATTTAATCTTCAGAACAAGTTGCAACATTGTGAATGTTTATGCTTACTTTGAAGGTGGAATAGAGTTGAAATTGCATTCTTAATGTTGTAGAAGTTCAGTCTAACTTCACTTCTAGAATTAAATGGTTTAAAGATTATAACCTCAGTTACTAAAAAGATAAATGTATTTTTGTAGTGTTTAGTGGTGTAGCATTCAAATTTATTGTCTCTATTGCTACCTGTTGCTAAACAGAGAGTATGATGATAGGAGTGCTGGTTCTTCATGCCTTTGAAAGTTTAGATAGTTCTTGTTCTCTGCTACATTTGTTTGGGTTTTTTTGGAAGAACAACCTTTCCAGCATGCAATGAAAACCAGATTTCACTTTTTATATCATGCAGATATATTTCCTAGTAGTTCTGTTACTTGAATTGACCTTCCTAGTGCTAAACAGATTATTATTACTACTGAACTCTGTGCTGACCATGCATTTGTATATTCACATAAAATGGACTTTGGTGTTAATGATCAAAACTGTCATACTGATAGAGTATAATGTGTCTCTTCAATATTAGGAAGGAATGAGGTGCTGTAGGCTGTCAGGTATCTAATATATTTTCATTTGGATAACAGATAAAAACAGATAACACTAATTATTGTGGACTATTTTTTTAGTTAAAAAGAGAACAAAGGCATCTGCTGCCATTGTAATCTTGTATTTCTGGTTAAAATATTTAAAGTGAAGGGGTTTGCATTGTAAAATTTTTAATAGAATTAAATCACCTACTCTAATTTAACTGTTTAGTTTTTAAATATTTGAGCAAACAGCTGCTTTAAAAAACATCATTAAATAGTTTTTTAGTCTGTGATTCTGGACTGACAGCTCTGGAGAATTGAGTCTTTCTCAAAACTAAGTGCAACAGTTCTGCAAACATAATATTTAGAGCAGACATCATGCCATCCTTGTCTGTCTCATGAGAGCTTGCTTCTCTGAAGAAAAGGATTTTCTTCTTCATTCAATCCTGCATGATCTTGGATACTTCACAGTTAAGAAAGAGTTCTTAAGACACCTCCTGGGAACAGATGATTAGTTGTTAATGACACTGTAATAAGTTCTCTTAGAAGATAGGATCAAAATTTGAATTAGCTGAAGAGACAAAAGACTCTGGTGTGGTTTGTTGGGTTTTTTGTTTTGTTTGTTTTGGGGGGTTTTTTTGATTGGGTGTGGGCTTTTTTTTCCTAAAACTGCAGAAGGATGCAGTAGCTTCAGTCATGCTACAAGAATCTTAATCTGAGTTCTCGTTCTCCTGTTTAAATTTGAATGTATTTTGGTAGATTCAGTTTTGGATCTTTTCTGTGCTTAAAGTCAGAACAGGATTTACCAAGATCTGAGAAAGATTTGTAAACGTTGATGCTGTGACTTCTGTAGAAAGGTGATCTTCAGCAGTGGATGTGACACTTCTATTTATCATGTACTCCAGTAGACCTCAAATTTAAGAACTCTGCTAAATACACTATTGGACCATATGGTTTCCATAGTGTGTTAAATCTAGAGGTGCAGTAACAGCAGAAAGTGGTCTGCAGAAGTTCTTGTGGTCTGGCATGTTCATGAGCTGTTGAGTTTGTCATTGTACCTCAATAACATACTTCAAATTTGTCCTCAATTTCTGAAAGCTGATTCTAGGTCAGGGGATATTTGTCAGTAGGATGTGCTCATATTTTCAAGGAAGTTTCTGTGTTTGCTTCACACTTTGAGGACTCTTTGAGAGTATTTAGAGTTTCTGAGCTGTGTGTCTCCTTGTTTTTTTTCCTACACGTGGATGTTAGTATGTAATTCTCACTAAAATGTTGAGTGGGGAAAAACCTGATGGTCTTCTAAATGCCATAATCTTACTCTAGTATCTTCTTTTTTCCAGATGGTCCTCTTCCTGACCCAACTCTGATACGTGCCAATGTGCCAAACCAGATGATGAATCGCATGCAGGCACAGCCAGGTAAATATTTGAGGAAACTTCAGTACTGTGATTTTGAAGCTTGGAGCTAGACTGCCCTCGCTAAAGTGTCATAGCCCTTGTTTTGCCTGCAGTTTTCCCATTGGATTAAGGAAATAGCTATCTATATTGTGTAATACTTATGTAACTAGATATCTCTAATAACATTTCATAATCTTAAGAACTGCACATTAGCAGCTTGCTTTGTTAAACAAAGAAATTGTTTCTTTTAGAGTTCTTGATTGTATGAACATAGAATGGTGGGGATCAGTCAAACATGGTGAGCGTAAATAGCTTAGGTGAGGCCATGTTGGTGGCAAAGGGAAGACAGTAAGAGTTGTTGTTCAGAAGGAGAAGGCAGAACAGAACCTTTGTAATAAATTCAAGACGTATTGTACGCACCATAGAAAGTACTTCAGGAAGTGCTGAATCCCAAACTGTATTTTCAAGGGAATTTCTAACATGTAGTTAAGATAATGCAACTTTCTTTAGGAAGTTGATCTTCAGCAGTAGATGTGACACTTGTGGATAGTTCTCAGACTTCAGAGATTTGAGAATAGCTAGTGGAAACAAGTCTTTCAGGGTTAAAAAACTAGTCTGTATTCTGAAGGCGTATGATATCTTGGACACCTCAAAATTATTCTACGTAACTAGTTGGTAAAAGGAAATTCTTCCTTTTTAGTATAGCATGCCTGAAAACTTGTTACTGGAAAACAAAATTAGGAAGAAACTGACAGACTTTTTCTTCCAAATGTTGAATGATGCCCAAAGGAGAATTTAGGCCTTTGTTTCTAAGTGTGTTTTTTTGGCCCAAACGCACAGGAATGAATCAGTTTGGCCAGATGAACATGCAGCTGTCCCCGATGGGACCCCGGCAAACCCCTCCTCTTCAGCACCCTGGACAGCTAAGCCAGGCTGGGGCCATGAACCAGGTCAGTGTGCCTTTCCTCCAGGGACTGGGCTTCCAGCCCCGCTTCTCTTGGTTCTGGTTGCCTTCGAATGCTAAAGACTTGTTCAAAATCAAGCAGCATTTCTTCATTCTCTTGACCGTTTGATTCTTTCTTTTGCATCTCCGCTAAAAGGCTTATCTGGTCTGCAGCAAGCCTTTAGATCTTGGTTCTGCGGATTGCCTAAAAATTAAGTGGCTTTCTGTGCTTTTGCATCCTAAAACAAGGAACAAAAGTAAATGCGAATTCACAATCTCAATCTGAAATCAATATCCTTTTCTCTAGCTTACAAGGGAAGTCATCATAATTTCTATCTTTGAGAGGAGCTATAAGCAGATTTCCCGTATTATATCCTACAGATAGACAGCAAACATCAATTTCTGCAACATGATACATGTTGAGTTTATGTAAAATGTTAAGGAGGTGTATGCTCATTGTATGAGAAGAATTCCTTTATTTTCCAGCAGATGGGATTTCCTTCACGTATGCAGCAACCAGGAGTTGGCCAGCCTTCTGGTCAGAATCAGTTTCTACAGCAGACCCAGTTTCCTGCTTCTGCTCCAGGAATGAACCCAGCGAGCATGCCTATGAGTCAGCCTGGCAATCAGACACCAGTTTCTCAAGTACGTTTCTGATTTCTAAACCTGGTATTGGTGGGCTCTGTCACACACCAATTTCATTGTTCAGATTGTATTAATGGAAAACAGTGTGTGTTCTCAAGATGCTTTTGAATTTTTAGTCAACTGAATTCATTTATTGAGACTCTGCATTCTACTGATGTAGCACTGGGAATGGCAAGGGTAGAAACATGGTTGGTTTGTTCTTAGGCTTAAAGTGTGACAGAGGAATTATTTTAAGTTTGTTTTTATGGAGCAAAGAAGGAATTGTTATTCAGTGTGCAGTAGTTAAGAATTTCTTGCTGAACACTGGAGCATCCGAGCCTGAAAAAATAAGAGATGGTGAAAATCAAAAAAGGCATGTCTGTCTATCTAGGACCAATGTGTGCTGCTGGCTTTTGGGGAATAGGAATGTTATCACTACTAAAGATCTAAATTTATAATCTAGCAGTTTCTGCCCTTAACCCCTCTCCCTTTTCAGCCAGAACCTTTCAGGCCAGCAAGAAGTAGGGAACATCAGTTTGCTTCTCGTTGATGTTTCTTCCTAGTTTGCAGGCAAGGTTGTTGTGGAGTGACAGCTTTTTTCCTTGACCAATACTTTTTTTTTGTAGTCTTGTAATGGTACAGTTACAGCTGTGTTTTAATTCTGTTGATAAATTCAGTTTCTGGTATTGGGGATGTGGACATGGGGACACCAGGTGTATTTGAATGTCATTTTTTATTTCTTTGTGATTCACTGTCCTGTATTCAGGATGTACGTATCTGCAGTCTTAGGGGAAAAACAAAAGAGTTTTTGTGAACTGGGAGTGTAGCTGTGCCATTCTTTAAAATATCAACAAGTTATTCTATTGAAACTTCTCTTTTAGAGTTGAATAAATTATGAAAGACATTTATGTTTGTGTGGAGCAAAATCAAATAGACCGTTTCTCCTTTTGAAATAGTTTTCTGAAAACAAAAGAGCCAGTTTGGCACTTCAAAAGTCTTGCCAGTAACTGTGAGAGAGACATTTGACAGCATTTCTCTTTTCTCTATTTCAAGTCATTGCAAATGTGTACTTGTTTTCCCACAGGCACAAATGACCAGCGCTTCCTGTCCTGTGAATTCGCCTGCAATGGCCCCAGGTTCTCAAGGGAGCCACATTCACTGCCCACCTCTTCCACAGCCTCCCATGCACCGAAATTCTCCTTCTCCAGTACCTAGCCGAACCCCAACACCTCACCACACGCCCCCAGGCTTGGGATCACAGCAACAGCAGGCAGCAGCTGCAGCCTCTGCAGCCCCAACACCTACTCCTCAGGCAATGCCACCTGGACCACAGTCACAAACTATGCACCCCCCTCAAAGGCAGACTCCGACACCTCCACAGGCACAGCTGCCTCCACAGGTCCAGCCTCCAGTTCCAGTTACCCCTTCTGCAGAGCAACAGCAGCAACCTTTGTCACAGCAGAGCACAACCGCATCTGTTCCCACACCAACAGCACCACTGCAGCCTCAGCACCCCACAACACCTGTAAGGAAATACTTTAAATTGTATTTTCCCTGGAAATACTTCAATGTAGAGTTTAATCTTGAGCTGGTCTTTCATTTTTGTGTGAGTCTGATAAAGCGGGTGGATCCTGGCATGCTGACTATCAAAACAGATCTTTTTGCATTTGGGAAGCAACATTTTTGATGCATCAAAACAAGCCTATAGATCGTATGGTGTTTCCAGAGAGGGAGTACTTTTCAGAACTCTAGTGCATGGTGGTGGTGTACAATAGGGACACACAGCATGTAATTTTCTGCATATTGGGCCTTCCAGTGCATGTCTGTGTTGCATTTTTTTCTGTCATCAAAGTTGTACACAGCACTATGTTCTTCAGGTGAGGCAAATAGAAAGACCAGAGTACATTTCAACTTGGTACAGATGTAGCATTACTATAGGATAGATTAGAGAAAGAAAAAAGAAAGCTCATTAGAAGCCTGTTTGTACTGTGTTTTGTCCCCTCAGCTTTCACAGCCAGCTGTAAGCATTGATGGGCAGGTATCCAACCCCCCATCCACCAGCAGCACAGAGGTGAACTCTCAGCAGACTGTTCCAGAGCAGCAGCAGCCACCCTTACAGGAAGTAAAAATGGAGAGTAAAACAGATGAAGGAGAACCAGAACAAACAGAGGTGCAAAGTGATGAGAAAACTGAGGTGAGATTATTGACCACTTAGTGGGTAGAATGTTTTCAGTACTACTAGATGCTTTCTGTCTCCATGCAAGCCATTCCCTCCAGAGCTCAATGAGAGCTGTAACTGCTACCTGCTGCTGCTGCTATTGTGATTATTGTTTTCCTCTAGTTTTTCCTAAAGAGGGTTCTCTCTTTTTTTTTTTATGGTGAAATGATGGTAGAATCCAGTGGCACGAGGAGGACTGTGATAATGTGGTTGCAGCTGTGAGGCTTTTTGGTAAATGCCAGTCTAAGAGGGTACTCAGGTCAGTCCTTCAGGTGTTATTGGCAGCTGTTAACTATTAGAATAGCAGGTATCAGGGTGAGAGAGAACAGCCTCAAGTTGCACTAGATGAGATTTAGATTGGAGACTAGGAAAAATTTCTTCACTGAGAGGGTTGTCAAGCAGTGGAAGAGGCTGCCCAGGGAAGCACTGAAGTGTAGATATGACATGGATATAGTTTAGTGGTGACTTTGGCAGTATTAAGTTTACGGTTGGACTCTATCTTAAAGGTATTTTCCAACCTCAATGATTGTATGTGTATGTGATGGGTTGCTTTAGTGGCCTCTGACAGCTTATCACTGAGGAGAGCTTAGGGGTGTGGCTGCCAGCAGTGTCATCTTGGCAGCCTCAGTGTACCAGAGACTGTCAGACAGACCTGCCTGAAGAGCTGGGTGAGTACCTGTGTTCCCTGCTTGTGGCTCAGAACTGCTTAGCAGCTCTTCTTTGCTACTGCTACAGTGTTCAAAGATGAGATATAGCATCTATCTGCTCAAGTTTTAGGCAAATTTTGACTATAGAGTACATAGCCTTAATCCTAGGCAAGAGTGGCAAGCAGGATGGCAGATAGGTTTAAAGGACAGAAACACGGAAGATGGCTTTACAGGAGACTTAAGTAACAGGCTCCAAACTACTTTACAGGTTAAAGTGCAACCAGTTGTGGAGGAATGTAAACCAGAACCAATGGAGCAAGAGGAGAAGAAACCAGAAGTAAAGACTGAAGTACCAGAGGGAGAAGAAAGACCCACTACTCCAGCTACTCAGTCTTCTCCAGCAGCTGGGCAGTGTAAGAAAAAAAGTAAGCAGGAACACTGTTTTGACTAAAATTCACTGAAATCTTGGGAAGGGGAAAAAAGAAAACCCTGAACTTCCTTCGTTGGTACTCTATAGGCTTATATGGATTGTTCTTTGTGGCTTTTGGACAAAAATACCTAATAATATGTGTGCTTGTAATTGGCTTTGGGTAGGTGCTTTAAGGCTTTAGTATTAGCCGTTAAGCCTTAGTTAAAATCATCAATAAAACAGAGATTTTCAATGTTTTTCAGTTAAAGATTTTTCTAGACAAGTCTTTTTTCTTGAGACTGCAGGGAAGGGCCGTGTCTGGAATGTAAACCATCTCTATTAAATGTAGCAGTGTCTTCCTGTGACAAAAACCTGAGATTCTCTTTATTTTGGCCACCTCCTCGTGTTTAGGTGATCATTTTCATATCCTGCTTAGAACTGAAATGTTGCAAAGGATAAGCAAGCCATGCTAAATACTTTCAACCCATTGTCTGTGGTCTTTTTTGTTGTTGTTTGGTTTTTTTTTCCACAGACCTCACATTTTCCAGCAGGTTCTTTCCTTACAGCTGTTTCTGCTATCTTTCTAACGTTGATTTGTTTTCAAAGTTTTCAAGCCAGAAGAGTTGCGGCAGGCGCTTATGCCAACGCTGGAGGCACTTTACCGTCAGGATCCAGAGTCTCTGCCGTTTCGACAGCCTGTGGATCCCCAGCTACTGGGAATTCCTGTGAGTGTGTTTTAGCAAGATACTTCCTCGGCTTTTTAGTTAAAAATGACTGTGTTATGACAGACCTGTTTGAGAACAGCTGAGTTTGTCTCAGTACTTTTATATTGATGCATCTGAAGATGTTTAGCTTGGTGCAACCTACAATATCTGACTCAGGAAAGCATATTTTTTCCAAAGTTTTGTTCTGTCTTCCTTTTGTTAAAGAAGAATAACAATTGATATGTGAAGTTGAAATTTGATTAAAATGTAATAATATTTGTAAATATCATATATTGAAGTGATTACCAACAACTCCCCTGTGCTATGTGGGCATTTTAGGGATGTTTCTTCACGTTCTGGTGCTTTTATTGCTGGATTCGTATCATATATAAAACTTATCTGATTGATTGTGTGGGAAATTAAGCAGATCAAACCTACTTAAAAACAAAACCTAAAATCCATGAATGGTTACTAATCTGTTATAAGGAAGGAAGAGATTATTCAGTTAAAACTTTTGCTTAAGTTAATTTTTTTCTGCTTGATTTAGAATTGTCTTGAGAAGCCATTACTTTCCTTTAAGAATCTGTTTTAAACACTCTGGAATGGCCAGACAAGCTTACTGTGCATACACAAATACATATACATGGAAGCCCTACCTAGGTGCTTTGGGAAATGTTTTTTGCCTGAAAGGCTTTTTATGCAGTTTATTTTTAGGATTGATAGTGCAAAAATTCAAGGCCTGCTGTGCCTATAAATATTACTAATATTCTTTAACAAGCTCTTAATTGACTGTTATGTTCTGAAGACTTTGATTGGAAAAGTGGTCCCATTACTTAGTTTGGGGAGGGGGGGTAGTTGGAAAAAGACATTCCTCAGAGGAGATATGATATCTTTTATTATCTAATAAAGTTCCTTTTTGTTTATTAGTTGTCTGGTCTACTAAAAACAGTCACTTTCTACTAATGCTTTTGTGTATATCCTCAGATTACAGTGGCTGTAAAAACATTGCCATTTCCTACTTTTTGTAATACTTGTTTTGCTGACTAAAATTAGAGAGGCTTTATTTCATCAGGAGTGGAAGAGCAATAGAGCCTGCAAAATAAAGGAATAATAAAAAGAAGGCACTGGGGAGTGATATGGTGTTACTTAGAGATTTCATTGCATGTCACAAGCAGTTTGGCAGCCAAGTCAGGGAGCAACCTGTTTTTCTTGATGTACCACAGAACAATTTATATGCTGAGAGTGCACACGCTGTTACGTCACAGCAGAGTTTTGTAGTAGTGTTTTGATACACTGTGTATTATTGCAGGATTATTTTGACATAGTGAAAAACCCCATGGACCTTTCTACTATCAAGAGGAAGCTAGACACAGGACAGTATCAAGAACCGTGGCAATATGTTGATGACATCTGGCTCATGTTCAATAACGCCTGGCTGTATAACCGCAAAACATCTCGGGTATACAAGTACTGTTCCAAACTGGCAGAAGTGTTTGAGCAAGAAATTGACCCAGTTATGCAGAGTCTTGGTTATTGCTGTGGAAGAAAGGTAAGGAAAGAAATTATTTTCTTCTGCTACTTACTTCCTGGTATTGAAGGGGGCCGAATAAGGCAATTGCACTTGTTAGCAGTTGTGTTGTGTCAAAAATGTTGGAAGTTTACCAAATCTAGCAATCCAGAGTAATCTGATGTTGAGGTTTTCGTGGATCTTCTCCTTCTATGTAGTGCTGAAGTCATCTATTTTTATAGTTCTTTTGCAAATTAAACAGATGGTTTTGTTACAGCAGAAGTGCTCTCTATTTCACAATGTATTGAGATGACCTAGTTCCATTGTTTTGTTTCGATAATGCTTTCCGTCTTTGGAGAGGAACTGACTTACAAATAACAACATACTGAATGTTTTTTATGAGTAACACTCCTTAAACTTGCTGTACTGAGAGATCTGTACACAGAATAAGGTGGAAAATGGTCATTGTCTGGGTGACGCTTTTCCCGGAGAGCAAGTGAAGAAACATAAGGGTACTAAGCCAACCTATTCCTCTTTGCAGTTGGAGTTCTCGCCACAGACTCTGTGCTGCTATGGCAAACAGCTATGCACAATCCCTCGAGATGCCACTTACTACAGTTACCAGAACAGGTAAGAGAAAAAAATCACTTGGTGTGACTTTGTGCATGCTGCAATCAATCTGTTCAAGGCATGCATGTATTTACATATACACCCTCTTCATATGTGTACACCTTTGTGTTTTAAAGAAAAAAAAATTCTAGAAGTCCCTTTGAATAGTTTACCATGTGTATTAAGGATTTCTTTCTGCAAAAGTTCACTGCAGCCTTCGCTTTTCCTCTTTTGTTTGCAGAAATGTGATGTTTTTACTAAATTTCATCCTGCGGTTATTAAACACTCAGTCATCTACAAATCACATATACAAATCTGTTGTCCTTGCTTCCTACTGTGCAGCAGTATTTTTCATACAGAACACTGAGTAAACTATGCAGCAAGTATATTAATGCTTACAATACATACTGTACTTTCCAAGTCTTTTATTTTTCTCATTATGTTAGCACTGTAGAGCAAATTTGATTTTTGTGATATGAAACTTCCAGTGAAGATTTGTGCATTCAAGTCTCCAGTAGGTTGATGCTACTTGTCTCTCCCAAAGTTTCCTAAAGGGAATTATCTTGCAGTAGCTGTCAGCAGTTCTATAAAGTGCTGTCACTTGTACAGCGCTTTTGAATAATGTGTTGTTTTGTTTTTTTTGGTTTTTTTACTTGGGATCTATTAAAGGATTTAAATGTATATGACTTCTGAAAACAGGATTCTTGCTAGGCATCTCTTTGCCAGCTGGGGAAGCAGGGAAGGAAGGAGCAAAGAAATACATTCTTTAACACTCCCATATTCCCTGGCCTGCCACCACAATGCACCTGTTAGAGCTAAGGACTGATTTCTGCCAGGCTCTCGCTCACCTCCATCAGTTTAGCTCTTTCTCTTCATTCTTTCCAACACCTTAAACAAATAAAAAACCCAGAACAACAAAAACACTAAGGATCTTTATCTGAAAGCCAAGAAGAATTTGCAAGAATTGTAGTTTCCTTAAGCACCTGGTCAGGAGAAAGCAACAAAAGAGCTGTATGAGTATCTTCACCTTCTTAGGTTTCTAGCAGTAAATTAAGTTTTTTAAGAGTAAAGTAGTAGAAAACAAGCTTCTAGTATCCCATAGTAACTACGGTAATGTTAGACTTACATGGTGTAGAGGTTTTTGTATCATGTTGGTATCTTCTGCTTGCTTTTATCCATGGGCAAGTACTAAATGGACCAGAAGACTGTATTGTTCAAATCAGAAGTGCTTCTCATGTTTTCAAATATTAGAAGGGAATGTTTGCACTATAGGAGATGCATATATGTGACTTGTAAATTACATTATATCCATATATGCATATATATATATATATGTATGTTTAGACTGAAAATGTGCAGTTGTTTGTAGTCTTGGGTGACAACTGGGAGAGAGAACTGAGAGCTGTCTCTTTAGCCTGACAACTGCTATAATGTTTATGTGGCTTTATAATAAACTTGTTAGAATTTGTTGTTATTGTCTTGTGTACTCAATTAGCATGCCTTAGTAATGGAGAAGAAGCTATTTTAAAAGACTTTTAAAGGCTGGAATGGAATCTTGAATTACTATTTTATTAGAATATAAATGGAGTGTAATGTAAAGCTTGCTGTGTTGATATCTGGACTGTTCTACACTCCAACTGGGCTCTAGCAGAATCCCATTAATGCAGAACATTATGTGTGTAAATAATGTAAGGTATTAAGTTAACATACAGTTTCACAGTTCTATAATTAATATCTGTAAGATTTTTAGGATAGATTTTGTTACACTTGAAGCTTCTGATGTTCAGTTGTCCCTTTCAACTGGGATAGAATCATGTGGCCTTTCAGAATTTATACATTTAAGATGGAAGACTATCCCGCTTCCATTGATCTCCTGCAGACCCTCCTGCCAGCAGAACGGCTATGCTGATGTACAAGTCAGAGTAGCAGTTCTTCCTTCCTTCTGCTCTTTCTCCTTTCTCATTTTAATTCTTTGCTGTACATGGCATGGATTATTAAAATGAAAAAGGTATGGGTATGCTAAAACAGAATTCTCTTGTTTAATTTGCTTTAATCGTTTGCTGCTTGTGAACCCATTTGAGAGACTTAATGCTAATCTGTGCTTTGCCTTGGCTTTCTGCTCTGTGTTGTCTTGTCTTGCTTCTGTGTTTTTGTTTTTGTCCTGAAAACCCCCATTTCTTTGTTTGTGTGTATGTTATTTTTTTTTATTTCTCCTTCACGCTTGTCATTGTCTGCACTTGGCTTTGATTGCGCAAAAAAAACCAAACAAACCAAAAAACCCAACCAAATAAAAAAACCCCAAACCAACCAAACACAATGTGGGGCCCATAAATCTGCATCATTGAATAACCTTGTCGCCGTTGATGACCTGCTCTCTGCTCCTGTCCCTTCCTTGGCCTGCTGTGATTGGTGACTCCGTTGCTTGAATTGGGCTGTGTTGTGTGGACGGAGCAGTTCACCCAAATATGGCCTTCTTGCTGACAGGTATCATTTCTGTGAGAAGTGCTTCAACGAAATCCAAGGGGAGAGCGTTTCTCTGGGAGATGACCCATCACAACCTCAAACGTGAGTTATTTGTGTTTGCTTGGGCTGTGCGTTTGTGAGCTGTATGGTGATCTCCAGGGCTTTCTCAAAGGGAAGGAGTTTAGTTTTAGGTAATCCTTGTTGTTTGGAGGCTAGTAGAAGGTGAACCAGATAGTCTTCAAAAAAAACCTGGACTTGTGCAGTAGATTTTTCTTTCAAATCTGGGCTGAATGAAGTGTAGTGAAAAATAAGCACCTAGTGCTTAAAATTGCAGCTATTTGGATGAGAGGGGAAAGAAAATAATCACCTTTTTTCTGGGTTAAAAAAAAAAGTATTTTACTGCAGAAAAGTAACCATATCTGCAGGCAGATAGGTGATAGACATAAGCTTGAAGTAGTCACACATACCATTCTGTTCAAGGACTGGCTGTGCTGTTAAACTTGTATTCAACTTGAGATTGTTTTTTCAACCAAATGAAACCTCCTTTTGCCATACAAATATTTTACGGTTGGAGTGTCATCTGCTTGGGAGAAGTATGGCAGTTGTTGAGGAGATCCCAGTAAAAGACTGGGCATGGCTTCGGTCGTCTTTTCCATGCTAGTGGGTAGACTATTGAGATAGTCTCTCATTCTGCTGTATTATCCTCACACCTCCCTCCCTCCCCTAAAAAGTCTTGAAACAGAGTATTGGGAAAATAAAGAAGCCCTTCTTGGACAGGTATGTGCCAAGCAGTTACTCACTGAGCTGTTGAAGAAAGCTCTTTGAGGGAGGATGTTGCAGGAACATTGCAGATTTACATAGGTGATGAATTTAGAAAAGCTTGAAGCCAGGAGGAGAGTTGTTGAAGCTGGTAATAGGACAAACTGAGTTAACACTGATTCTACAAGTTGTCTTCAGCAACATGTTACCAAATCCTAGTTGTGCCAATGTAAGCATCCAGAACAATAGCGAAAGAATCCATTGGGGCTTGGAAAGACCTATGAGTATCTGTGCCTTTCAGGGGAGAAAAGGAAGAAATAATGTTCAAATGCTGGTCAGTACAATGGACCATGTCTCTGGATAGTATGAATTACTATTCTAGCAGAAGCAAAGACCCACAGTTTAATCAGGCTTGTTCTGTATTTTTAATGAGATGAGGGATATGAAGTACTTGCTTATGAGAGAAGCAAGTATCTTTATACATGTAAATCTCTGTGTAAACAAACATTAACTATATTCATGTTGTACTTAAATATTTGTTTAGCTGCTGAGAGAGTACAATCTTTCTCCCGAGTTGGTCTGCCACAAACCTTTAGGTTGGGGTAGAAGACAGCATAGAGTGCTTATGATTTCACCCTAGATTTGGGAACACAGATGCTGGACACAATTTTGGGTTTTTTTTTCACTAATAAAAAGGATCTAAAACTCTTTGAACTCAAGCAATGGGAATAATGTACTTCCAGCTCCTGATATTCTTTTTCATAGCTGGTTTAAAAATCTTCGTTGCTTTGTAGTAAAAATGGAGGCTATAGGCTGCACGTGAAGAGCAAGTACACTTCTGAGTGTTCTCTCACCCACTTACGGATTTTTTCTTGGGAGTTCATTTTGCTCAAGCACTGTTCCCCTCTTCCCACAACCTCTACCTAGAATGAACAAAAGCAAGAAAAGATTAGGAATATATATATATATATATCAGGTTCTGATTAGTTCAACTCACTACATCATAACAATAACTTGAGGTAGAGAGGCATGTACTGATTGTCTCACATAAGCATCGTCTTTGGGGTAAATTCTCAGATCTGGGTGTTCTTTTATGATGGTTCTGGACTATTCTGAACCAGATCAGCCTAGAAGATACCTGGGACCTCACTGTGGGGAAAAAAAGATGGAGTTTTTGTCCTTGAAATGCTGTAGGGAAGGTAAAGGTAGTGTAGGGCAGTGTCTGGGCTGTGATTGCAGGGTTTTGGAAGCTGAAATTTATCCTCTGAAGTTAATCTAGGAGGAGGACTAGGAGAATCTGAAACGCCTTTGTCAGTAATCAAAGATAACTGGAATTCTCTGCCTTCAGAATATCAGAGACATATCAAAAAGTCATTTTACTACGAAATACTGATGATCAGATTGGCCCAAAACTTGAATCTCAGCAAGTTTTACCATTTATTGTGTAGTAAAACTGAGTAAGGGAGCAATGTGATTCTCTACAAGCTGTTATCCCAGAGAAGAGAACATTTTCCACAGGCAGAGTCAAGGATGGCATGTGTGATAGTTGCTTGTCACTCGGTAAAATGCAGCTCCTCTCCTTGTAGTACCATTGAGTGTTTGGAAAAATCTGCTTGCAAGTTTTGTCTTGGTGTGTGGATATGTATGGTATGGCATGAATGTATGTTATCTTGTGTCCAAAACTGAGTTTTTATTGCCTGTTTCTCCGTAGCACAATAAACAAAGAGCAGTTTTCAAAAAGGAAAAATGATACACTGGACCCCGAACTGTAAGTAGCGCTGTCACACTTTGATCCTCATTTCATTATAAATGCTTTGTAAAAGACGTGTTATTCACTCACCATCAGCTTTATATTTCAGTACTTTCCAAATTTCATGTAGCAGTGTTAACTGACAGGGGCTATTCAGTAAACAGCATATCTGGCATTCTGTGCTGGGAACCCAAACCACTACAGCTGTGCTGGAGAAATACGTAGCTCTGTATTATTGCATTTCCTTGTCAGGAACGTAAATTCAACAGAAGGACAAATGCAGGTGACTCTGCTTTGTAACCTTGATGTGGCAAATGTTCAGATCTCAACTGATTTGAGTCATTTGGCATTAGTTCTTTTGGTGCTGTTGGTTTTTGTAGTTGTCATATTTTACAGGCAGCTGTAGTAGAAGGAAAAGTTAAACTTGAATCAGCCTGTGGTTCCACACTGCCTTGGAAGCAGAACTGTAGATACTCAGTGAAGTTGTTAGTGACTCAGCTGCTTTTCTTTATATTCCTGACGGGGTTTTTGAAGCTACTTTACATGGTCCTGTGTCACACACCTATGCTGCCACTCCACAAATATTATCTTCATTCTCCAACTAAGGAGCAAAAAGGATATGTATTCTTCCCACAGCATCCTTCTAAGGACTTACATATCAGCCAGTTGTTCTAGTCTACAAGCACTGTGGGAAAGAGAGAATAGTAACCCATTTCAGAACTTTTCTTTGCCTTTGTTATAATGAAGATATACAACCTAACACTAGAATACAGGTCTAACTTATAGTATGATACCATATGCTCTACATAAACAACTGATACTCATTCAAAGTCTCAGGCTCTTATAACTCGACATGTACAAAAGGAGTTGGATTCTCCTGATACATGAGGCAACCTCTTGGGTATTTTGGGGAAGTATGTTGACCAACATGTATGAAGTGGACCCATATAACTTACCTTAGCTGACCTTAAATCTCTTGCTACTCTTCTGAAAGTGAGTTTGACATGACTTCTCTTCCTTCCTACCTTTCTGCAGTGTATTTGTAATGTACTCCAGACTTCAAGCATAGCAGGGCAACTAACAGTCAGACATTTCTCCTAGTTCTTGGTTTCTGACACCTATGCATCCATTTTCCTTTCTCTGTTATAGCATTGAGTAGTTTACAGATTTTATCCTTTAAAGGGCTTAATTTTTAGAAATTATTGGAGTGGATGGTGGTCATAAAGTGTCCCTGCATAGTCTATCTGACTTGAGCTGATGGATTCTTACTTCATTCTGGAGGCTGTTCTCAGCATAAATGTGCTCTCTATGTTAAATAAGCCCAGGAGCCTAAATGCCAGAACTTCACTAATGAAACGTCACAAAATATACAAGCAACTAATGGCACCACTAACCTTGCTTTCATTCCCCTTATTTTTTTTTCATTAACAGATTTGTTGAATGTATAGAGTGTGGAAGAAAAATGCACCAGATCTGTGTTCTTCATAATGAGATAATCTGGCCTTCTGGGTGAGGAATTTCTCCTTCTTCAATAGAGAGTATATGATAGATTTACTGGAGTTAGTGCATAAACTTCCTTATATTGGGTATATTTAAGAGTGTCTAATGGAAGAAATTGCATTCCCACCTGAAAATTTTGCAGAATCTATAGGGTAACGTCAGATGTAGACACCATATCTTATGGTGCTGTGTGCTGTCTCTCATCTTAAATATTTCTAGTATACTTCTGTGTGGAAAAAGGCCTTTCAGCCTCGTGTTTCAGTCCTTTATGTTTAAAAGCACTAGTTTTTTACCAAAAAAAAATGGTTTTAGTTCTGGTAACAGTTTCATACTGATCTGTTTTCTGTACAAATCATCCTGCTTTGTCATCTTAAAAAAATCCTAACAATTAAAGAATCTTAACAGGTAAATTCACTTTTCTTTACCTTGGTGATCAGATTAAATCTGAAAAAAAATCTAGTCAGATACTCCATAGTTCTTGGTCTACATAGTGGTTTCTCTTGATGATTTTTAAAAGCTTTTTTTAAAAAGCTGATAAACCTGTTTAAGAGCCAAAATGCTCCCTTTCTTGACAAGAAAACTACCACTCTGACGGTTCTGTTACCCCATCCACGTTGCTGCAGAAGAGGGCAGACATCCTGTAACTGAGGTTCTGCCAGTCATTTCATGCTACAGTGTACATGGGCATTTAGGCAAAAAAAAAAATGCATTTTGCTTTATGCATTGTGGTATCTCATCATCATCAGAGACAGCAGTTTGAGACTATTTGTTCCAAGAATACTTAGAGTCACTATTGTTAGATCTGCCATTGGAAACACTGTTTCCTGGAGCTTTTACAGGTGGTGACATGGGTGACTGACAGGAGATGGAGCTTAGATTCTCTTCTGCAGCTCTGAAACAGTTGGGAGGCTGTTTCTGCTGATACTGTTCTTTGGTCTGTCTTTTATTTCAAGTTTCAGTTAAGGTATTTCTCAGACCATATAAGATCTGATGAAGGGTTTTACTTCCAATGGTAAGGTGCTAATGGAGGGGTTTTTTTGGGGAAATTTTTCACTTTTTCCTACTTTTTACTGCAGCTTTGTCTGTGATGGCTGCCTAAAGAAAACGGGACGAACCAGAAAAGAGAACAAATTCTCTGCTAAAAGTAAGTTTCTGACACGTGCCAACAAATCCTAAATCATTTCTTTAAGAATGGAGATGAAGTGGCTTTTATGTTAGTTTTGCATTTATTTGGTTTTTTTGGGTTAAAGGAGGATGTCTTTGGTCAGTTCCAAACATGAATTCTGGGATGTTCAGAATGTTTTGCATTTATGGGTGTTGTTAGCTAATAGTCTGCTGTAGAAGGTTAACATACTGGTTTAGAACACTGCTAATGCACACATGCTGTTATCTCAATTGCAGTATTAATAGCATTGGGAAGTAGTTGCTGTGTGACTACAGTCTAACTTAAATTTATGATAACATGTTCAAGTCACCGTGACTACTGCTGCTCCTAAAAGCTTTGTTAGAGATAAAGGTTGCCTCACCTGAGCACAAAAACTCTATAGACACTTCCTCTGGATCAAGGCAGCTGATTTGAAGGCAGCATAGGAAGAAATTTGTGCAGCCATTGCCCATCTCTTCTATAGGCAAAATAAGTCCTTCAGAAGTTTCTTAGGTTCGTGTACTTCTTAGAAATAGTGGGAATTTACACTTCTGTTACCAGAGACAAAATGATCCCTGACCAAGCAATAGCATCCAAGATTCAGCAAATCATTCAGTAAGTAGTTTCAACATCTGAGTCTTTTTCCAAAATAAAAACTCCTTAAATTCACCAAGAATCCAGGAAGGATACAAGAGTTCTTTTACAGTCTTAGTGAGTTTTTGTTTCTAGCAACCAGTGTGTGTTGCATACATAATGTAGTAAAGTGGTGCTGTACTGAAAGGTGCCAGACAGGAAAAATGAAAAGGTAACTGGCAGAAACGTAACTCTACCAGGATGAAGGACAGTAGTGAGGGCATATTACAGCAGAACTCTTTAAGTCACTTTCAGCTTTAGGTTTTCATCAACTGATGTTATGTTTGTACTAATTCTGTATGGACATTGTTTAAAAATGAGAAACTTGTAAACTAACTGTGTTACTTGCAGGTACAGTTGTGTTTAGTTATTTTTATTTTTAAGTTCTATTCTTTTGGTGAGCAGAGAGAGTAACTTGCCTAGTGTGGCTTTGTAGACAAGAGTATACTTCCAAATACAACTTCTGCTGTTGAAGGTATATCTGACAGGCGTGTTCTGTAATCCATTTCAAGAAATGATTAGGTTCTATTGAGGAGGAGCCCTAACTGTGACTGACTTTTAAGGCAGGTAGAAATTCAGTTGAATTACAGATTTCTTTCATCCTTTAAAGAATGTATAAACCATAATCGTGCCTCCAGGTGAAAAGCAGCTCACCCTATCTTAGATGCATTAGTGTCTAAAGATACATTTTTAATTCATGCAAGATGTTACCATAAAGAGGTACTTTTCATTTGACATCCGACTAGAGAGTGAACAGGCTAGTTTTGTATCTATTTAGAGCTGTATCTTTCTCCTGCAGGGTTACCAGCTACAAGACTTGGTACCTTCTTGGAGAACAGAGTCAACGATTTCCTAAGACGACAGAATCACCCCGAGGCAGGAGAGGTTACGGTTAGGGTGGTACATGCATCTGACAAAACTGTTGAAGTAAAACCAGGAATGAAAGCAAGGTACGTTCTTTCCATTTCTAATTTTGCTTTCTTGGGAGGCAGGTGGAAGCTATTTGAATTTACTTGCAAGCTATGATTTTGAAATTGTTCAAAACCTCACCAGTGTTCTTGACAAACAGATGTTACAGCAGCATATTAATTAGTTGCATTGAGTGTCAAGTAGCTGCCTTATATTGAGTAGTCTGTAAGTATTTAGCTTTAAAATTGCACTAAAATGGCACTTGCAGTAGCCCTTGTGATTGTTGCCTTTACCTTGTGACTTGTATTCTTTGACATATGAATATATGTGGTATTCTTCTTTATCCTCTCCAATCTGCAGGTTTGTCGACAGCGGGGAGATGGCTGAGTCTTTCCCTTATCGAACAAAAGCTCTTTTTGCCTTTGAGGAGATAGATGGTGTAGACTTGTGCTTCTTTGGGATGCACGTACAGGAGTATGGCTCAGACTGTCCTCCACCCAATCAAAGGTGAGGACCTACATGAAACTTAATAATTTGATACTGTCTCAGTTGGGTGAACTCCTTGAAGTTCTGTATAGAGCTTCTAAGTTGCATATGTAAAGAGTCTTTGTGCTGTTAGCTTATAGAAACAAAGTAGCTTCTGTAAAGAGTATGTCAGCTAGAGAAGCTTCTTACTGGGAATGCTGGATGGCAGGCAGCGTTGCCTTAAGGGTCAGTTGTTAGTGTCCTCAAGGAAGAGGCTGGATAGTTTGAGAGAGATGAGGCTAGGATGTCAAAAAGAAAGCTGTGTTTTTAGAGGTGAATTAGGATCAGAGGTTTGGAAAGTTGCTGTTGTATTGTATGATTCAAATATGTAAAATAACATGAATAAACTTGTAGACCTATTTTGAAATCTCTGCTTTTCATCACACCTTTTGGGGTTTTCTTTTTTTCTCTAGGCGAGTGTATATATCTTACCTTGACAGTGTTCATTTCTTCCGCCCTAAATGCTTGAGGACTGCTGTCTATCATGAAATACTGATTGGATATCTAGAATATGTCAAAAAACTAGGGTAAGTCTTTTTTTAATGTTTTCTTCTGTGCAGCATTTGTCCTTGGTAGTTCTTGACTGCAAAGGAAATAGCTACATCCTCTTGAACAGAGTGTGGTGCTTAAAGATCAGCCAGTGACAGAAAAACTTGGCAACAACTGGATATAGTTGAGAAGACAAAAAGGGAATTGCAGGCTTTTCAAGAGAGGCTTATATTTTAGATATTTTCAGGGTTTCCAAACTTAATCTTAAATAGGAAAAATGAGCCTTTTTACCTGGAACATAGAATTTTGCTGGTCTTGTTGATAGTGCAGTCCTTGTGTAATGCCCACTGCTTTAATAAGGTGATTCCCTTGGGCTGGCAAGTAAATTCTTACCCGTGTTGATGAGGAGAAAGGTAATCATGTTCAGATTAACAGCTGTGTAAGACAGCTAAGAAGTCTGTTACAGAATGAGTAATTGAGATTGTGAAAAACTGGAAAGTGGGAAGAGGGGAAAGAGGAGAGTGTACTCAGGACAGCACAAAAAAGAACACAAAAACTGAAGAAATGAGAAAAGTGGATATTAAATGACCATGATTACTGAAGCTCAAAAAGGCAGAGAAGTAAATAGCAATCTTTTGTCAAAGGTATTTAGCGTAGCTTGTGAGAGAGTTATTAATGAATAAATTATTCAAAGTAGTTGCATGAGAAAAATTAGGGGAGTCAGAATGGAAGTGGGTGGTACTGCATTCAGTGCCTCAGTGAGATGATGCATTCCTTCGTACTTCAAAGGCATAAGTTAAGACACTACTTTCTGCTTTTTCTATTGTGTATTTTCTAACCTGTAAGTCTGTAAAATTGCTGCCTAGAGCTCAGACCTCAGTTTTACTTAGTGCTGTTTCCTGGGCTTAATGAGTAGCATCAGATTCTCATTTTAGGAAAACAATATTGGTCATGCAGTATCATCTCTCCCTTCTCAGGCAGAAGGAATGATAACTGGCTGCAGTTCCCAGGGTTTGGGCAGAGTTCTGCAGAGCTGTTTCTCAACACAGCAAGGATGGTTGTTCTTTTTTCTAACTTAAGATCTGATTATTCCTCCTACTGGAGTTTTTATTTAAAAACTTAGAGAAAAACTGAGGATGAAGAGTGATGTTTGTGGTATTATGTTGTCTGCAGATGCTACTATTTGTATGTCATATGTCTTCATAGTGCTTGGATTGTACACCCAATGACAGTGACTGTTTATTCATGGGTATAATTGTGAATCCATTTAAAACTAGTCCTCAAAGTTAAAAACTAGAAGCCTTGAAGTAGAGAAGTGAATTGTGTTTTGAAGTAAATTTGGTTTTAAAATATTGCTAGATAACAAGTGACTGCACTGGCTCAAGGAAAAAGAATTCTGGCTTTTACTACTGAAATACCTAGTCTCCGTCTTTTTCTTACTAGTTAACTGGGAGTTGTAGGTCTATATCAGGCTTTAATTTTTATCTAGACTAGAAAACTTGCACATTTCATATAAACTGCTCCACATCTAATACTAATTTTTAAAAATTAGTGAAAAGGTGGTAAGGCTATTGACTCAATGAAGTTGGAATGAACACTACAACTAAAATCTTGGAGACCTGTAATTATTATCCATTTGGTAACACCAGATGACTTTGTAGCTGCTCCATCTCGTGGCAGAGAGGAGGGCAAGCTCTAGTGTTAATCATCAGAGCCTACATGTCTTGGTTTTGGTTTTTTTCCCTAATGATGCTAGGTATACTACTGGACATATCTGGGCATGCCCACCTAGTGAAGGAGATGACTACATCTTCCATTGCCATCCACCTGACCAAAAGATACCCAAACCCAAACGACTGCAAGAGTGGTACAAAAAGATGCTGGACAAATCTGTATCAGAGCGCATTGTCCACGATTACAAGGTTTGTTAAGTATATGTACTGGGGGAGGAGGGGGCTAGACCAGAATTGTCTTGGTTTCTTCCTTGCCTATGCATCATGCATGGACTTGATACTGTATCGGTTTTAAATTAATTGAGCACTGGAAGTTCAAATCTAAAACATATCCTCTTCAAAGCAGGTAGCTTCTGAAATTGTTCTAGAAGAGATTTGAAATGATTCTTTAGAACAAACTGATTTCTCTGTAAAAAAGCAAATCTTATTTCATGAATACAATGAAAATATATGGAATCTTTAATCTTCCTGTGTTAATAAAATTGCAGGGTTAGGCTGCTGACACAGTTACAAGTATGTACAATGTTTGGAATTACCAGCACTTCCGCTGGTGTTGACAATACAATCAATATGTTATCCCATTTATTACCTACCTGTGAGTTATTTTGTCAGAGTAGGAATATCTGAAGTGTATTTGAATTGTCTGAAAGTGACACAGTGTTAAATCTACATGTAGAATGTGCTCTCAAAATGAATTGAAATGTTAAGATCTCCGTTGTTTGATCTTTGTTTTTATCACTTGGGGAAAAAGCTTGCCTTGCCTTATGTGACTCGCAGTTGTGGTAAGCAAGTGTTTTGCTCTTTTTCAGGATATATTTAAGCAGGCAACAGAAGATCGTTTAACAAGTGCAAAAGAGCTCCCCTACTTTGAAGGGGATTTCTGGCCTAATGTTCTAGAGGAGAGCATTAAGGAACTAGAGCAAGAGGAAGAAGAACGGAAGAGAGAAGAAAACACTAGTAATGAAAGCACTGATGTAAGAATACTTCTGCTGTTTCATGATTTAATGTAAAAGTTGTGATTACATACAGCTAACTAAAAACAATGGGTTTGGGCTAGCCACTTTGGTCAGCTGGCTTTTTCACCTTCCTAACTTCACTCTAATGTGAATTTCAACTTTAAATTACAGCAGTTAAACCAAGTCAGTTTGATTGACACAGCCAATAATTGGCTGTTTCACTGCTGAAATCCAGTTGTCAACGTTCATGCTGCACCTTCAGCCACTTGGAAGCTTTTTTCCATAAGCTTCAGCTCTTGAATAGAGGCTAACTCTTTTCTTCCTGACTTAGATGTTATAATACCAATCTTAGCAGAATGTTCTGAGAAAGTAACAGAGCGCTGTGATTTAGTAGGTTATTTTGTATAGGTTGTTTTTAGTAGAAAGCTTTAAGGCACAGAGGATCTGAAGCACAAATTATTGCCAGAATGTTATTGGACTACTTAAACTAGAGAAATTTCTTGCTGGTATCTTGTGCAAGTGTGTTTTAGAACATGCAACAACTGTGCATTGACATTCCCCAAAGAGTAAAAAGAGGTGTGCTTCTTAACAGTAAATTTGAAAATGAACAGATGCACAACTTATGCATCTGTCGCATCCTTACATCATATGAGTTTTTAAGGCAGAGGTGGTGAATCTAGGGTAAGGTTAGTAGTTTTGCTCATGCAGCAGTACTTGTTAGTTAACTCTGTTTAAACACTCTGCTTCGTCACTTCATTAGATATTAGATCTTTTCTTTCTGGATTTAGAATTGATTTTTTCCCTAGAACACCTTTGGATCAAAAAAGTTAGGTTTAACATTACAGCTAGAATTTGTGAGTTTCCCGTGCTGCTCTTTGCAATACCCCCTTTCAATGCCTAGGAATAAACCAAGTACAAGAGTAACCTGGGAATAGGGCAACTTGATATCCATTTTTCGTTAACTAACATCTTAAGATAATGTTTAAAGATTTGTTTTCCACTTGGCATACCTGCAAGTTCCCTGTCTCTCTAATATACCAGAAACCAATTGTGAGGAATCACCAAGTTCTGTGTGAGGTTGGCCAACACTTAGTTGATCCTTCACAGCAGTTTGACCCCAAAATCCTGTAGTGGGGGAAGCTTGCAGCATGGAACTTCTTATAGCAGTTAACTGTTGTTATTAAAAATAGTTTTAACTATTGGCATAATGTTTCACTTCATGAAAATGAGTCGGTAATGAACTGTACTCTCAAGTGATGGTCATTCATGTTCACAGGAAGTTTCCATTGTGACAAAGTTATTGTAAGCTTAGGAAAAATACAGGTAACAATTGCTTTGAGTCTTGGTCATCGTATGCTGTTGTGTTTTGAGGGGCCCTTGGAGAAGAACAGGAAAGAATAAACTATTCATTGCTAATTGAAACCAAGGTGACCCATTTTGTTCAACTGTTGCAGGATATAACAGAAGGCAGGTGCATACCAGAAACTGCACCGCTGGTATCTTTTGAACTCAGAACAGCAGCTTTGTAGCAAAATTGCTTTAATGTCATCTATTAAAAAACAGATCTATGAGAGATCTGTAGCAACCTTAAATCTAGACGGATTAAGTCTTTCTTACCTCTGGTTGGTGCAGTATCAGCTATACTTTTCCAGTTATTTTTAGTTTTGAATTGCATCGAGAAGCCAGCTACTGAACCCCTTTGTGTGATTATCCAGGAGGTTCTTCAGTGTTCCAATATAGCAGACAAATAGCTTCAAGTAAATAATGTTTCCCTTGCACCTCCTGAGCTTTTACTATTTTTAGAACTATGACTTGCTGATCTTGATATTTTTTCTGGAGTGATTCTAATAGAAAAGGTTTCAGGGGACTGTGGTAAGTGTTGTGAAGTGTGTTTTGTCTTGCAGTTACAGAAGATGTGAAACTAACAAAATGCTGATGTGGTGTGGCTTGAGTACCTGACATAAAATACTTTTCAAATTAATAGGTGAGCAAGGGAGACAGCAAAAATGCCAAAAAGAAGAACAATAAGAAGACAAGTAAGAACAAGAGCAGCTTGAGTCGTGGCAATAAGAAAAAGCCTGGTATGCCCAATGTGTCTAACGACCTCTCCCAAAAGCTGTATGCCACTATGGAGAAGCACAAGGAGGTAAGAGTTGATAAAATGAGAAATACATGTTTTTACTTAGAGAGGTGTTCAAAGCTTTGACTCTTCAGTTGTGCACTGTAAATTATACAGGTTTGGCTGGAGAGCCCAGGGGCACACCAGACAGGTACTAGGAAGTCTGGGCGCTCTTTGCTGTGAAGGCAGTGGGGATATTATGCAAGTCTGCTCATGCAGGACTTTCTAACAGTCTAGATTGTCACAGCAGTTTTTACTGTTACTGTTTGGTCTGATGCTCCTTATGCACTGATTTTTAAGAAGGTGAACCTGCCAAGGCACCCAGAAATTTGGAGTTTCACTGTCCTTACAAGCACACCACCTTTGGCAAGCACATCGTTCAAGTCTTGGTTGTTCTCGTACTTGTACCTTCTGTGTAATGAAGTTTGGCAACCAAAACATCTTGAATATATCTAATCTCTTCACTTTTTAGGTCTTCTTTGTCATCCGTCTCATTGCTGGCCCTGCAGCCAACTCCCTGCCCCCCATCGTTGAGCCTGACCCACTCATCCCCTGTGACCTGATGGATGGGCGTGATGCTTTCCTAACGCTTGCTAGAGACAAGCACCTGGAATTCTCATCACTACGAAGGGCTCAGTGGTCAACCATGTGCATGCTGGTGGAACTGCATACCCAAAGCCAAGACCGCTTTGTTTACACCTGCAACGAGTGCAAGCATCATGTGGAGACCAGATGGCACTGCACTGTTTGTGAGGTATGCTTGGTGAAGTTTTCCCTACTTGTATCTCCATATCTTTGTGCCCAGAATGCTATTTTACCCAAACTAGTTTTTCTCTGTTAACTGATGGAGATCTGTACAGCTCATCCTCTGACAGTTCAGCAAGAAAGGAAAGGAAGTGTTTTCTGTAGCAAGCAGTTCTGCTAATCCGCTCCTTGGTGTGCTTTTGGTGTTCCACTTTCAAGCTGTGGAGAATTGTTACTTCCCGTAGTTCGTTTAAGGTGCTGCTGCTTAAGCAATTGGGTACTGCAGCAATTGCTTGAGCTGTAATGGTGGGATCAGCTGATTTTTTTTCTGAAGAGTAATGCATCCTTTCTTCTTCCAGAGGCAGAAGAGGGGTGCTGCGGGATTTCTGTAAATGGAGCTCTCCATTGGTTTACTGGCATAGAGGTTTTGCTATGCTACAGTGAGATGCCTATACTTGGGTGACCCCATTGTGTCTCTCTAGAATGCTGCAAATAGCATTTTTGTTGTGCTCGGCAGCATTTGCAATACCAGTGTGCTTGAAGATTAAGTCTGGTGGTCTGTGTCAATGCTGTGCCCTCCACAAGGTGGACTAACCTCGAGTTCTGGCTTGTAACTTAATTCTTTATCCTGCTGGAAGTAAATGACTCTCTCAGTTTCGGTTCTGCGAAGCTCTGATTAAAATTTGATGCTCCCATTTCCTTGTGTATATACCAGAAGACAAATTCTACATTTGATAGGGATTAACAAATCCTGAGTACTTGGATCTTTTTCACAAAGACCAGTTATTGAGCCCAAACTTCTGTTCTTTCACAGGCTGTGAAAGCTGTTCTGTTATTCTGTCGGCACACTCTGCTGTTTAACTGGCCTGAAAACATAAAATGCAGCTTTCACTCTCCTCTCTTCTTTGAAAATTAGTACCTCTCCTGCCAGTCTCACCTTTGTGTTTTGAAACAGCAGCAGATGAGCAGCTGCTTGTTCTTTACCTTTTTCTTCTCCTTTCCTATCATGGATTTGTTTTCTGGCCCGACTGTATAATGTGTGGCTTATTAGCTCGGAACAAACTTGTTTTTCAAGCTATAGGTATTTGTGTAGATTTCAGACACTCTTTACACCCACATGTTTTTCCTGGCTATAATCTGGATTTATTCCTTCTCTAGTGCCTCACCATGGCCTGAAAGGTTGAATTTTTCCCTAGAGCAAGAATTTGCTTGGAACAGACCAGGCAGTAATTTGTAGAGGTGGCATGATATCATTTATTTATTGTGTGGAATTTTGGGAGCAGCGATAACTTCCCCTTCTTTCTCTTTCCAGGATTATGACCTGTGCATCACCTGCTATAACACTAAAAACCATGACCACAAGATGGAAAAATTAGGCCTCGGTCTGGATGACGAGAGCAACAACCAGCAGACAGCAACGACCCAGAGTCCCGGTGACTCCCGCCGCCTGAGCATCCAGCGCTGCATCCAGTCCCTGGTCCACGCCTGTCAGTGCCGCAACGCAAACTGCTCGTTGCCATCCTGCCAGAAGATGAAACGGGTCGTCCAACACACCAAAGGCTGCAAACGCAAAACCAACGGAGGGTGCCCCATCTGCAAACAACTCATCGCTCTCTGCTGCTACCACGCCAAGCACTGCCAGGAGAACAAATGCCCGGTGCCCTTCTGCCTCAACATTAAACACAAGCTCCGTCAACAGCAGCTACAGCACCGCCTGCAACAGGCGCAGATGCTCCGGAGGAGGATGGCGAGTATGCAGCGGACGGGGGTGGTAGGCCAGCAGCAGGGGTTGCCCTCACCCACGCCGGCCACCCCGACGACTCCAACGGGCCAGCAGCCCCCAACGCCACAAACCCCGCAGCCCCAGCCTCCGCCCCAGCCCGCCGCGCAGCCCCAGCCTGCGCCTCCCAACAGCATGCCACCCTACACCATGCCACGAACTCAGCCCCCCGGCGCCGTGTCCCAGGGCAAGGCGGGTGGCCAGGTGACGCCTCCCACTCCGCCCCAGCCGCCTCAGCCGCCGGTGCAGGGGCCTCCTCCGGCAGCGGTGGAAATGGCCATGCAGATCCAGCGGGCAGCGGAGACCCAGCGTCAAATGGCACAGGTTCAGATCTTCCAAAGGCCCATTCAGCACCCGATGCCCCAGATGCCGCCTATGGGAATGAACCCTCCGCAGTTAGGCAGAGGTCCCGGTGGTCATATAGATCAAGGGATGGGACCGGCGGGAATCCAGCAGCAGCCGCCGTGGGTGCAGGGGGGCTTGCCTCAAGCTCAGCTGCAGCCAGGAATGCAGAGGCCATCTATGATGACTGTACCCCAGCCGGGTCAGCCAATGAATATGGCACCTCAGCCGGGGATGGGTCAGGTACCTGGCGCTGCTCAGCCCAAACAGCCACCTCCGCCCCAGGCGGCCTTACAAAACCTCCTGCGGACTCTCAGGTCTCCCAGCTCACCCATGCAGCAACAGCAGGTGCTTAACATCCTCCACTCCAATCCCCAGCTGCTGGCCGCTTTCATCAAGCAGCGGGCCGCCAAGTATGCGGGCTCTCAGAACCCACAGGGGATGGCAGGTCAGCCGGGCCTCCCCCAGGGCCAGCCGGGGCTCCAGGCGCAGCAGGCCATGCAAGGGCAGCAAGGAGGGGTGCACCCCAACCCAGCCATGCAGAACATGAACCCCATGCAAGCGGGAGTGCAGAGGCCCAGCATGCCGCAGCAGCAGCCGCAGCAGCAGCCGCAGCAGGCCATGGCTGGGATGAATCCTCAGGCGCAGCAGATGAATATGAATCATTCGGGGATGACTCCCCAGTTCCGAGACCTCCTGATGAGACGGCACCAGATGATGGAGCAGCAACGCCACCAGCAGCAACAGCAGCAGCAGGGAGCAGGGCCAGCGCTGGGGCCGGGGATGGCCAACCACAACCAGTTTCAGCAGCCACAGGGTGTCGGGTATCCCCAACAGCAACAGCAGCAACAGCAGCAGCAGCGAATGCAGCATCACATGCAGCAGATGCAGCAAGGAAACATGGGACAGATAAGCCAGCTTCCGCAGGCGATGAGCGCGGAGACGGGAGCCAGTTTGCAGCAGGCCTTCCAGCAGAGGCTACTTCAGCAGCAGATGGGGTCCCCGGCTCAACCCAACCCTATGAGCCCCCAACAGCACATGCTCCCCAACCAGGCCCAGTCCCCGCACCTCCAGGGCCAGCAGCTCCCTTCATCGCTCACCAACCAGGTGCGTTCTCCGCAGCCCGTCCCTTCGCCGCGGCCCCAGTCCCAACCTCCCCATTCCAGCCCATCCCCTCGGATGCAACCGCAGCCTTCTCCGCACCACGTGTCCCCGCAGACCAGCTCCCCTCATCCAGGACTGGTGGCCGCCCAGGCTAACCCCATGGATCAGGGGCACTTTGCCAGCCCGGACCAGAGTGCAATGCTTTCCCAGCTCGCTAGCAATCCCGGCATGGCAGGCCTCCATGGTACAAGCGCCACGGAACTGGGGCTCAGCTCCGAGAACTCGGACTTGAATTCAAACCTTTCACAGAGTACACTAGACATACACTAGACACATTGTAGCATTTTGGGAGCAAACGGAAAAAAAAAAAAACCCACCACAAAAAAAAAAAAGATTAAAAAAAAAATAAAAGAAAAAAAAACTTATTTTCTCAAGACTTTTTGTACTGAAGACAAATTTTTTTGAATCTTTCTTAGCTAAAAACAACATTTTTCCCTGGAACACATCTGAACTCTGCAGCGGTAGTTTGTGGTTTTAAAAACAAACCGACAACGAACCTGAGGGACAGTAGAGTACAAAGAATATATTTTTGTTATGGCTGGAATAATAACCAGTCCTTTTTCTTGGGGTTTTTTTTTTTGTGTTTTTGTTTTGTTTTTTGGGGTTGTTTTTTTTTTTTCCTCCTTTTCCCTTGTGTGCATTGGGGAGGTGGGAGGGAAAGAGGGTGGTCTCTTGGCTGTTCACCAAAGGATGCCCTCCTCGTGCCTCCAATAGGTTTTATTTTATTTGTTGGGTTTTTTTTTTTAAATTAATGAAAATATGTAATATTGATAGTTATTATTTACTGAGGCAGATGGCAAACATTTTCCCTATTCTGGTTTTGCTTCACGATCACTGCAAAAAAAAAACCAAACAAACAAACAAAACAACCACCAAACCAAACAAGTGGAAACAACTCGACACAACTGAAATAAAAACAAAACAAACAAACGAGAAACCAACCCACGGGGAGAACCTTTTTCCCTAAAACCGGAGGACAAAAGGGGTTAATGTTGCTTTAAGAATACATTACATATATATAAATATATATATATAAAAAAAAAATAAATACCGATCTTTTTGTTTTTGTTTTGTTTTCGTTTTCCTCTTTGGTTGGAAATACGTCAATTCTTTGGAGAAGAAAAAAAAAAAAAGTAAAAGAAATAAGAAGTATTAAATAACTCAGTCCCCACCTGAGGTCTACTTTTGTCCTCCTGAGAATTTTCTATACAAAGAGCCTGAGCTTAAAAAAAAAAAAAAAAAATAATAAAAACTTCAAGTATTAATTTGTACATGTAGAGAGAAGACGACATTTTTTTGCAAATACACAGGGGCAGCTGCCAAATGGATGTAGTATATATATTGTGGTTTCTGTTTTCTTGAAAGAATTTTTTTCGTTATTTTTACATCTAACAAAGGAGAAAAAAAATAAATAAATAAAAATAATAAAAAAGAGGGTAAGAAACAATTCCAAAGGGATGATTTTAACCTGAGGAAAAAAAAAAACAAAACCAGTCCCTGGGGTTTCTTCTTTATGCTTGCTTTCTCTCTTTCCCGTTCCCTTCTCCCTCCACATCCCCCCTCTTCCACTTTCTGTAAAACTTGAAACTAGAAAGCAAAAAAAAAAAAAAAACAAAACGAAACCCTCAAATGTTGTAAATCATGCAATTAAAGTTGATTACTTATAAATATGAACTTTCGATCACTGTATAGACTGTTAAAAATTGATTTCTTATTACCTATTGTTAAATAAACTGTGTGAGACAGATGGCCTGTTTTTAATGGTTTTCCCTTCTCTCCCAGCTCTGGCTTGTCACTCAAAGGGTGAGGGCAGCGGAGGACGTGCCGCTTCCGCTGTTGGCTGCTTAGACATCGGAGAGCTGTTTAACGTACTTGACTGGTTTAAAATGTTGAATCTTTAGTCAGAGATGTGGAATAATAACAATAAGTAGCCTTCTAAATGGATACTTTTAGTACAGCTCCACAGTCATGCTTGTCCCTGCTGTGTATCTTACCAAAGAATGGAGCTCTGACCTCCCTCTTTGTGCCAGTCGGCTGTATCACCCCCCTCCCACGCCTCCCCCCAACCCTGCTCACACAGCCTGAGAGCAGCCCATCTTCAAAGGACCTGTTTTGCATTTTGAAATGAGAACTTCCTGTTTGGGTATGTGATAGTAAAAGATCCTCTTTCACTCAGAGTATGTTGTACACCGTTTGGCACTGAAGAGTGAGCTTGGGCAGAAGCCCCGCAGCCACGGCACCCGGCTGACCCATCACCCCTCCACCCCTCTTTGAATCTGTTGATGTGTGAGAGGTAGGGCACGTGGGCTCGCTTACCATGTATTACACGTAGTTAGGGGATTGCAGAACAGACATGCTGTGGAGTGTTGCTGTAGTAAGCACAGTTGTGTGCTGTCTCTGGCTGTGTGCACACGGTGTTAATCCTTGTCACTAAACAACACGGTGACAGACACTTGGGTGTGGGGCTGAGCCAGGAAGGGCTTCCTAAAATTCACCTATATTCTGTGCATCTCTAGACAGGACTGGTTGCCCAGAGAATAACTTGTACCAATGCAATACACACCTGGAAGACCTGGATGGCACCAGGGCTATGACCGGAGCACAACATCTGCATAACACCAGCTGTTTTGTGAATATGGGCCTATCCATCCATCCCAAAGGATAGCCTTAAGTAAGCTGCCGCTGGGAAGTGGCTGGTGGAAGATAATGAAGGGGGAAAGCTGGATGGATAAGAGGCTCAGCCGTGTGCCAAACAAAAGTAACAGTGTATTGCCACACGAGCAGACCTCAGAGACTGATGGAAAATGGAGTAAAATGCTTGTCTGTTGGGTATAAATGCAAGTAAGACAATGAATCTTGTATTAGAAGAAAGGGGTTTGGTATCCAGCCTTCAGCCAGATGGTGGAAAGTTTATGAGAGGTTTAAGGAGAGCTTTGGTGTTCTCCCTTGGCTGATCTTCTTACCACTCACCCATGTGTGGCACACGCCAGCTCTTCACTAAGGCCACAGTTACCTGGTGTCTGCCTTGGGAGGGAATGCTCTTGGCCTGCTGTGAAGGAGAGCCCAAAACAAACCCATGCTGGATTCCAGGGCAGCAGCCTGGGTTGCTTCAGGCTTACGTTCTGTGCCAATTGTGGCCAGCTTTCCTCTTCCTTATCCACCCAAGCAAAGCCTCGTTTTACTGTCAGCCTTAGGAGACTTTTATACACCAAGATGGTGTATAAATAAAATTCTTTCTGACCACATGCTGGCCAGTGAAGTGTCAAGTGTTCCCAGCTTTCTGACTTGTTTGCTTTTCCTGCATTCCAGCTTGGCAAACAGCTTTTATTGTGCCTCGATCTTAGCACATAAGCTGTGTTTTGAATTTGTCCTAACCTGCATGGGAGCATCTGACCCATGCTGAAGTGGGGAATCCTCGAGGCTTTGCAGACCAGCTACAGGTCTTCCAACTTTGAATGCCAACAGAGCAACTTGCTTAAAGGTAGAATCACAGAACTGGATAGGTTGGGAAAGACCTTTAAGACAATCGAGTCCAACTGTAAACCCAGCATTACCACCCTCAGCTACACAGCTTTTCAGTATCTCCAGGGATGGTGACTCCACCACCTTCCTGGGCAGCCTGTGACAGTGTCTAACAATGCTCTCAGTGAAGAATTATTTCCTAATCTCTGATCTAAACTTCCCATGGTGCAACTTGAGGTTCGTTTCCTCTTGTCTTGTTGCTTGTTACTTGGGAGAAGAGATGCAACAGTTTTCTACGGCAGCACAGCTGCTCTGTCTCTCTTTGTAGATGCTGTCTCTGAGCCAGTCTTGAATTTGCATGGGGTTTCTTTCCCCTACATCCCTCTGCATCAACTTTTGCTGTTTCTACTGGAGAACCAGAACTCACTAGTTGGAGAAATACTATGGCTGACTGGGACTTAAGGATGCCAACAGAGTTAAGATGTCACCTGCATCACTGCTATTACTGCTCAGTTGCCAATCCAAGTTAAGGTGGGTTAGAGTTCCCACCTATGTCTTAGGCTCTTGGAACAGCAAAAAGAACTTGCACCCAAAGTTCTAGAAATCCAATCCATGGTTTATTGACCAGTTACAACGATGCAGATGCTTACAGTTGCATTGTGCTGTTCAGTGATGTAAACATTTATCTATTGTTTGTCCTTCCCAATGCCTCTTTGAGTCCCATAGTCAGAGACTGAAGTGCTTGAGGACCCACAGTGAGTTTGTCATGGGAAGGGGTATAATAATAAAGGTTTCTCCCTTAGTCTTGAGGTCATCTGTTTGTAAAAAATACACCTTGCTCTTTCCTGGTTTGTTATTCCACTTTATGTACAATTGTATTGTTTATGGATTGTTTTACGTATGTTGAACACTTGCTCTTTGTTACTTCTAAAACTGGTCTTACCCATCTTCCAGTTACTCTGATGACTTGGCCACCAAGTGAATTGCTTACAGCCCTGGGCCTGCAGTAGTGTCTGTGACTGTATGTGTCTACGCTGGGGTGGGTTTGGGTACTTTTTTGTTTGTTTTGGGGATTGTTGGCTTTTATTTTTTGGTTCTGGCATCATAGGGACCCTGTTCCACACAAAGCTGCTTGCTATTGCAGAAGCAGAGAATGGCTGAGGTGGGCAGGCACCTCTGGAGATCTTCTAGTCCACCTCCTTACTCAAAGCAGGGCCACGTAAAGTGGGTTGCATGGAGCCGTGTCCAGATTAATATGTCCGGGATGGAGGTGCCAAAGCCTCTCTGTGCACTCCCACCAACAGGTATCTACTCACATGGGTAAGATCCTCCTGAGTTTTCTCTTCTCCAGGCTGAACAGTCCCAGCTCTCTCAGCCTCTCCTTGTCTGATGTGCTCCAGTTCCCTCATCATCTTCCTGGCTCTTTGCTGGACTCATTCCGCTGTGTCTTTGTCTCTCTTTTACTGGGGCGCCCAGACCTGAACACAGCATTCCAAATCTGTCTCACCAGTGCTGAGAGGAAGGATCACCACCTTCTACCTGTAGCTGAGGTGGCTGTTGGCTGCCATTGCCACAGGGGCACATTGTTGGCATACTGTTCAACTTGCCACCAGGATCCCTTTTCTGCCAAATTGCCCTCTTGCACGTGCTGGTGCCTGGGGTTGCTCATCCCAGGTGCAAGACTTTACGTTTCCTTTTGTTGCATTTTGTGAGGTTCCTGTCAGCTCATCCTGATAGCCTGCTGAGGTCCCTCTGCATGGCAGCACAACCCTTTGGCCTATCAGTCAGGAATTGCTCTTTGCCGTCATTCAGGTCGCTTGCAAAGATGACGTGAAACGGTATTGTCCCCAGTACCCACCCCTGGGGTATATGTATCACTAGTGACTTGCCTCTACTGGATCCCACTGCACCACTGATCCCAACCTTTCCACCTACCTTGATATGTGTTTATTTAGCCAGTACTGTTTCAGTTTGCATGGAGGTTGTCAGAACTGGTGTCAAAAGCCTTAAGTAAGTTCAAGGTAAACAATGTTCACTGCTCTCCTGTTGATCAAGCCAGTCATCACATAAGGCTGTCAGGTTGCTTAAGCACGATTTTCCCTTCATAAATCCACGTTGACTACTCCCATTCACACTCCTTGTGCTTAATGTGTTTGGAAATGGTTTCTGGGAAGATTTACCCTGTCACCTTCCCAAGGATTGAGGTGAGGATGACTGGCCTGTAGTTCCCCAGGTTCTCCTTTGAAACAGGAGTCTCGTTCTTCCACTCCTTTGAAAGACAATAGAGAGTGGCCTTGCAACAAGGTCAGCCAGCTCACTCAGCACTTGGGTGCACAGCTGCCAAGTCTCATAGACCTGAGCATGTCTACTTGTTTAAATGTTCTCTAAGCTGATCCTACTTCACTTAGAGTGTCTCCTAGACATTCCCACTGGTCTCAGGAAGCTGTGGGACGGCTGAAAGCAAGGAACTTCAGAGAGGCACCCAGATGTGCTGATTCCTAAAAAAAGTTATGAAGGCTTTGTCCAGGATGCTGTCCTCCCAGCACATCCTCACATGTGAGCTCAGTCCCTGTCTGCCGTGTATCAAGATCACTGTTGTCCACATCACTCGGTGGTCTTTGCTTGCCAAGCTAGTCTATCACTTCCTTGACCACTCGCTTGACTGTCAGTTCTCTTGTTTCTCACTTGTTATCCTTAGTTTGAAGCTCTTCTCCACAGGTGGGGTGGCCTTTGTCTTCTTAGCAAAGATGATTTTGCCTCTTTATTTGCGTGGGTCCCAACTCTTCATAGCAGTCCTTCATCCTTAAAGATGAAGGTCATAAATGCTGGATCCCAAATTACACCAGCTGCACAACCAATTGTTGACCTGCAGGCTGCATCTCTTTCACCACAAGGACTTTTCCCCTCACCAGCAGAAGACCAATACTCAGCCACAATACTCATGGCCTTTGCTTCCAGAGCCATGAAGTCACATGGGATATAGTCCAGGTCTCCCCTGTCAATATTTGTCAATGCCCACATGGAAGAGCAGTGGGGCAGTTCAGGGGGTAACAGCAGGAGGGCTGGACAAGCTTTGGCAGCCTCTCCTTAACATTACACATCTGAGAACACAGCAAAGAGCATGTCTCCTTAGACAGGTCAAGCTACAACACAACTATCAGGTTAAGAAAAGTCCAGACAAAGCCTGACAGGGCCCAAGTTGCTCACATAACACAAAGCTTGTGGCCTCTTACAGGCAGTGACAGCATGACAAGAAGCTTGACAAGGCTGAGGTACACAATGTGACAGTGACAGCAATTCCAACTGCTGCTTCCTTTCCCAGTACTTCTTCCAGTGTTTGATACACACTTAGTTCCTCTGCAAGAAACCCCACCTCCTGTTTCCAAGATGGTCTTTTTACACATACCAGGTTTTTGATTGTGCTGCTCCCAGTTCCATCCAAACTAAAGGACTCTGAGCCAGCCTCCCTGAAGAGTCTGTCCTGTGTTGAAAGACAGCAGTGGTCAGAAACGTCTGCTCCTAATGACTGGTTCTTCCAAAGTGCGTGAAGAGGCCTCCTACCCCTACAATGAACTTTTCTTTGAAGCACAGCCCTAGGTTGCCCTGGCTGGGGAATGTTTGTTGATACAAGCCCTCTTAGCAGCTCCCTTTGTACAACACAACCCTTGGGTAACTGTCAAGTTTGCAGGAGACATTTCCTCCCTCAGCTTGTTAAAACAGATCACGTGCTGTGGATTCCGGACTGAGACAGAGCCCAGCCCAGCCTCTGAAAGCATGAAAGTGCAACAGGCTCTGTCTGCAGTCGTTTCAGCAGCATCAATGCCTGTGTTGCAAACATGCTGGGAAGAAAAACTTACCTAGACAAAGTTAGATAAGCAGAGGTGTCCTTTGTTTGACAATGCACACCAGAAACACAGGATCATTCCCAAAGAATGTCCAATGAAGCACCAAAAGCAACAGATATTTATATCCTATGTTATTTTGTTCTTCTCTGCTATACATATAAAGCTTGCTTATAATTGTTCATTAAAGTTGCCCTTTACCTTGATTGGTTGCCGTTAATTTTACATGTTACATCACTCTTACAGTTTGCTCCTTTATTACACAAGCTGCACATATTCATATCTGCTTCAAAATCAATACAGATTATTTGGTGTTCTAGACCTGGATGGCATTAACTTACAGGTGCATAGGAATGAATAGTTCCACTTAGTTACACCACTCTCATCCCCACCGTGCCTGACTTCTCATGCATGTTCCTTCCTTTGGGAGGAAAGGAGGCCTAGTTTTGTTTAGTTATCCCAATGTACTTATATATTTGTTTAAAGCTAATTATTCAATAAAATCACTTTTCATGCTTTCACAACACCTATATCCCGGCCACAAAGTCACTGAGCTGCCCTATTAGCAGGCGCATTGTGTGCACTGGCATTTGCCTGCCCAGCTTCCACCTAGCACTTAGCATCACAGCATCATAGAATGGTAGGGTTGGAAGGGACTTTTAGAGATCATCTGGTTCAATCCCCCTGCAGAAGCAGGTTCACCTAGATCGGGTCTCATAGGAACATGTCCAGATAGGTCTTGAAGACCTCCAAGGAAGGAGATTCCACAACCTCCCTGGGCAGCCTGTGCCAAGGCTCCCTCACCTGAACAGCAAAGGAGTTTTTCCTTATGTTTAAATGGAACTTGTGTGTTCCAGCTGAACAGGCAGATTTCATTTAGAAAAAAATGGGGAAGGGTTGATGATTTATTGGAGTTGCCTTAGCTGCACTCCTTTAGAACAAGCAGGTTCTTAGTTCTAATTCCCTGCAGGGATCCTGCACAGGGTTTATTTTACGTTGGAAAGGGAAACCAGTTCTGTAACCTAATCAGTGCAGTGGGTTGCTGGTGGGCAATCATGGGGTGGCTTCAGTCTGCACCCCCTGTTGTAGAGAGTGGATTTAAGGAGGATGGAGGAATTACTGCTGGCACCACCTCCCATGGCCATTTTTTAAGCCCTTCATAGTTTCCAGTGCAGCTGGCATGGCTCAGGCTATTGTTTTTCCCCAGGTGTGCTATGTGGTGGTAAGGCTCTGGTGCAACTTGGGAGCCCAGAGCTATGTGAGATGCAACCACAAGCTCTGCCTGTGGGTGTTTCGCTTCTCCCCATGGCCCCCACTTTCCCCCAGGGCAATAGCAGGAATTAGAAGGCAGTGACAGTGGCATTACAAAGAGGAAAGCTCTTTGCCAACCCCGCTCTTGTGGCTGAAAGGGCATAGCTTCTGCTGCCCAGAAAAGTGAGGAGTCCTTTACTTACATTTGTTGCCTTCCTCATTTTTGCTTTTCATTGTCTTTGTTGCCCTGCACCTTTGCTACAGCCTTTCTAAAATGGGGAAAGAATGCAGGTACCTTTCTCTGCATATCCCACGGAGGAAGAGGCACAGCAGCACGAGACTCTGGGGCTGGTGAAGCGAGGGCTCAGACTTATGGGAATCCCTGGGCTGACAGAGAGAAGATCTCCAAGGGCTGGAAGGCAGGACTTGGGTGTTCAGTTTTTGCTGACTGGGTAGGTCGAGGCCCAGCCCTCTGCACTACTGCCAAGGAGTAGTGGCTGCAGGGATAGGGGCTGTGGGGCAGGAGTGAGGCCTGCAAACACAGCACTCAAAGCTAGGGTCCCATTTTCTGCTCGTAGCAACCCCAACTCTCTAAGATGAAGGCCCTTCAGGCATTTGCTTTTTCTGTGCTTTCCTGAGATTGCAGCATGAGCAACAGCAGTGGCAATAGCAATAGGGTTTTTGGCACCAAAGCAGACAAGCTCAGAGCAGCAGTAGGGAAGGAGAAAGGCGAAGTGAAGTCTGAGTTTTGGGTTTTGGTTCCTCGGGATTGTCAGTGCTGTTACATCCCTGGAGAAAGGAGCAGGCTCTGCAAAGACATTACAGTTAACTTCGCCTAACAAAGGTTTTGTTGTTAAACAGAATATTCCTCAATCAAGTTGAATTCGATTCAAATTAAAAATAAATTCACTACTAGTGTTTGCTGAAAAGGTTTATCCAGAACCACAGGGACAAGTGAACAGCCTTTTAAACCCATTCTGCATCAACACAGAAACCACCTTTGCTTCAGCTTTCAAGGAGCCTTGAGCCAGCCCGTCTGTGACCTAAGGGAGCAGGGCTGCTTGCTCTGCTCTGGGAAGGAAGCAGGCCGTGCATGCCAGCAATAGCTCATCATGTGTTATGCGAAATACTGTTACAGCAGAAAGCATTAATGAACCTTTAACTTTGTATCTGTGTCTTTTCTGGACACAGTTTTGTTGCCTGTCACACAGTGCTGTGTCCAGCGGTATTTGCAAGGGAATAACAGAATTTGTTTCATTATCAACTACGACATCAAATAAATGCTGTCCCTCTGTAATTAGGCTGTGAGCCCGATGGTTCCCCAGGATTCTCTGTGCAGCTTGCATTGAGAATGACATTCTTTTGTGTTTTAGGGTGACAGGCTGTAGGCTCACGTTGGAACCTTTGGATTGTCTGGAAGGGTAATCCCCATGTGTATCTCTGACATCAGCAAGCCTTTGAAATGAACCTTGTCCACCCTGACTCCAGCCTGCAGGTAAGACTGTGCTGTGTGCATGAGGAATGGTGCACGTGTTTCACACATTATTTGTCTAACAGCTCACTACAAAGTCTGCACAGACTCTACTCTGCCCTGGTGAGGCTTCATCTGGAGTACTGTGTCCAGTACTAAGTTCTGAGCATCCCAGCTCAAGAGAGAACCTAGAGGGAACCTCTAGCGAGAGTCCAGCGCAGGGCCACCAAGATGATCAGAGGACTGGAGCACCTTCCTTATGAGGGAAGGCTGTTGGACCTGGGACTGTTAAGCCTGGGGAAGACTGAGGGGAAATCTCATTAACACTTGTAAGTACCTAAAGGGTGGGTGTCAGGAGGATGGAGTGACATTTTTTTCTGTAGTGTCCAGTGACAGGACAAGTGGTAATGGACATAAGCTGGAACACATACTTAAATGCAAGGAAAAACTTTTGTGAGAGTGAGGGAGCCCTGGCACAGGCTGCCCACGGAGAGTGTGGAGTCTCCTGCTCTGGCGGTTTCCAAACCCTTCTGGACACATTCCTGTGTGCCCTGATGGAGGGGAACCTGCTTTAGCAGGGGATTGACCTGGATGATCTCTAGGGGTCCCTTCCAATCCCCTGCTATTCTGTGATTCTATGAGTGTATGATTTATACAAAATCTTAGGTAACACATATTGTTGTTCTGTTGAGCACTCCTCCTGCCATATAGGGTGAGTAAACAATCCTCTGCCAGGCTGGCTCCTGCCTAGGCAGGAGGCTCCATCCTTATCAACCATGCATATTAGCGTAACCAGGCCCACCCAGTCAAGCTGTTGATGATGGTCAGAGCACAGTCGTTAGCAAGCCATCCACCCTATCCACCCGCTGATAGTCATCTCTCCCCCTGAGGCAGAGAAAACTGTTAGTGTTGCAGGGCATCTGTCCTGAGCCTGTATGTTTAATTTGATGGATACCGTCTTAATATCAGCCCCAAGTACAGAGCGCCTACGGGCCCGGACCTAGCACATAATATTTCGCTCTGTCTCCTGTGATCTCTTATGTGGTTCCACGCTGGTCGTGCCAGTGGCGCGGGATGGGGACAAAGCCAAGAAGTCGCTGGCCTGATGTCGGGGTACCTCCCGTCTAAAACCAGCCCCTTAGCCTCTCACTGAGGTTTCTGAGGCAAGCCCGCGCAGCCTCGTGCTGCGTTGCAGACGCCCAGCTCCATCCCTCAGCGGGGCTCTCGGCATTTGAAGGACACCCACATGCTGCCGGCTGCTGAGTGTAAGAAATAGTGATGCTGTTTTTGCAGGAATAGAGTCCAAGCAATTAAGACAAAGAACTTCTGCCGTCATCTGTGTCCTTGTAGCGTTAACCAGCTGGCTGATCTCAAGACTGTTGTCTGTTTCTTTGTAACGTTAACTAGATGATTGATGGGTCCTAAATCTTGGGGATGTGGGGGGAAATGGGTGACAATTTACAAGAACCAGACATCCCGTGAGGGGATTTTGTAGGAAGATGTAAATCTTGGAGCGACTAATCAATGGGGAAACAAGGGAGAGGCACCTTGCGGCCGGGATAGGGAACAAAAAGCCGAATCTTGTACCTATCGGGTGTGCCTACTAGCTAGGAAACCTGGTCTTGCAAGAACGCTTAATGAAAGTGCTTCACTGCAGGCTCTGACCCGAGTCTTTCACGGGAGAACTCGTTTTGTTTCCTACACTGAGCATCCAACCCTGAGCTCCTCATTCGGTTTGTGGGGGTGGTTTGTTTTCATCCCTTCCCGCCGTGAGGCGCCGATGGCCGCGGGCAGTAAGGAAACAACTACAGCTCCCGTCGCGCCCCGTGCGGGGCGGGCTGAGGGGAGGAGGCAGCGGCGGGAACAAGCAGTTCGCCGATGAACTTTCTTTCCGCCGCTGCCGCCAATCAGGCGCGGTGCTGCGGCGGTAGGGGGGGAGAATCGTGCTGGCCTCGCGTGGGGCGGGTGGCGGCGCTTTGGGAGCCATGGAGCCGGAGCCGGAGCAGGGGGAGGTGAGCGGCGACGGACCGAGCCGAGCCGGGTCAGGGTGTGCTGCGGTCCGGGCTGAAAAGGGAGCCGGCAACTCCTGCAGCCGCGGAGCTGCCCGCAGGGTGCTGTTGGCCAAGCCTCGTGGCAACGGGGCCGGGGCGCCCCGGTGCCCCCAGGCTCGAGCCCCCGGGCGGTGCGAGCCGGGTAGCGGCCGGGTGACCCAGCCGGGACGGGACGGGATGGGATGGGATGGGATGGGCACCTGACGGCTACCCCCCCGCTCCCCACCACCTTCCCCTTCCCCAGCCAGTCCGAGGGGGTTGCGGGTAGGGGCGTCCTCGCTCGTCACCCCTCGGAGCTCGTTCCGTGCCGCCAGCTTTCACTCGCGTTCGGTTCGACAAGTTGTAGTGGGTCTGGGACGGTAGTGATTTTCCACAGCAGCTCTTGCAGTGCTGTGCTTGTTGTTGATATCAATATTATGACTACCACTTGCATAGCATCAAGGCTGTCCCTCCAGCATTCCTTCCCCCACCTTCACCAACAGCGGTGGGTGGGCACGATCTTGGGAGGGACCATGGCTGGGACAGCTGACCCAGGCTGACCAAGGAGATATTCCATACCATATGACGTCAGCTCAGTAATATAAACTGGGGGAGAGGAGCAGGAGGGGGAGGCAAGATTCATTCTGGGCCTTCCAAAAGCAACCGTCACGCGTACTGAAGCCCTGCTTCTCGGGAGGTGGCCGGACATCACTGCTGATGTAGAGATGTAGATGTAGAGAGTAACAGAGATGTAGAGAGTAACAGCTTTATCTGCTTCGCTTTGCTTCTCGCGTGCGCGGCTTTGCTGTCTCTATATTAAACTGCTTTTATCTTAACCCACGAGACATTCATCTTATTTTCTCCCCTCTCTGGCTTGCTGAGGAGGTGAGTGATCAAGTGGTGTGGCGGGTGCCTGGCATCTAGCCAGGGTCAAACTACCACACAAGTGATGAAGCAGAGGTATTCGGTTCCTGTGAGCTGAGGGAAGGTGCACCCCCAGATATGGGAGCGATAAAGAGAGACGAGAGTGCTTTGTTTCGGAGGAGTTCGGCCCTTCTCCCATCAGGAAACCCGCCTGCAGGAGGGGCAGCTCTGCCTTACGGGAACCTGGGTGCCTTGGGTCCGGTTTGTGTTGAAAGCCGGGGAGGATGCGGTGAGTGATGTTTGATCTCGTGCCCGTGTCTGTTGCAGTACCCAGGAGCTAGGGGTTGAGGGGCAATATAGCGCTGGAAGGGTGATGGACTTGGCTGCCAGTCTTTTACTGTTGCCCGCTTGGATGAACAGTTGCATCCTAGAGCCTCGCGTGGCTGTTTGAGACTACTTTTGTATTCCCTCTCTCCCTGTGCTGAATTGCTGACACCTTTTTCCCAAATTTTGGGGTTATTTGGAGTGTAGTTCAAGGTCTTTCTGGTTTAACAGTCACTGGATTTCTGTGCTCTTTCTTCAGCCAGCGCTTCTTTGCTGTCTTGCTATAATAGGATGCTCCTGTGTCTGAAGGTGTTTAGATTTAGAGATGTGTGGTTGTAGGGAAAGACTCTTCAACAAATGTTGTTTTGTCATTGTAGTGGTTCTGTCTGGGCCAGTAGCAGGAGGAGCTACAGGGGTGGCTTCTTTAAACAAAGAGCTCCCAGAAGCTTCCCCTGTAGCTGTCAGGGTTAGGGCCAGTCAGTTCTAAGATGGACCAAGGCCTGGCCAATTAGTGATGGAAGTAACTCCTCTGTGAATAACGTGTTTGAGAAGGAGAAGAAGTTGTTGCACAGTTGCTAGACCTTAACAGCTACAGGGAGGGAGAATATGAGAACACCTCCACAGACACCAAGGTCAGTGGAGAAGGAGAGGAAGAGGTGCTCAGGTCCTGGAAGAAAGATTCGCCTGTGACCTGTGGTGAAGCAGCTGTCCCCCTGCAGTCCATGGAGGCCACTGGGTAGCAGAGATCCACTCACAGCCTGTGGAGGACCCCATGCTGGAGTGAGTGGATGCCTGAAGGAGGCTGTGACTCTGTGGGAAGCTCACCCAGGAGCAAGTTGCTGGCAGGACCTGGGAGTCTGTGGGGAGAGAGGAGCCCACACCAGAGCAGGTTTGCTGTCAGGACTTGTGATCCTGTGAGGGACTCAGGCTGGAGCAGTCGGTACCTGAAGGACTGTTCTCCTGGTGAGTGACCCATGCTGGGGCAGGGTGTGAGGAGCTACCCCCATGGGAGGCCCCATGCTGGAGCAGTTTGTGGGAAGGACCCGCGCTGGAGAAGCTCATGAAGGACTGTCTCCTGTGGGTAGGGACCCCACAATGTAGCAGTGGAAAGTGTGAGGAGGCCTCCCCCTGAGAAGAAGCAGCGGCAAAGTCCATCTGTAATGAACTGACCATAACCCTGATCCTCTGCACTGCAGGGGGGGAAGGAAGGAGAGTCCTGGGCAGAGGGAGGGGTGGGGGGAGGTATTTTAAGATTTGGGTTTATTTCTCATCTCCCTGTTCTGACTGTTCATTTAGTAAATCAAACCTTTTTCTCCCCAAGTTGAGTCTGTTTTTTCCCATGACACTAATTGCTGAGCGATCTCCCTGCCCTTAACTCACAAACCTCTCATTGTATTTCTCTCTCCCCTGTCCAGTTTAGGAGGGGGAGTGATATTATGACTTGGTGGGCACCTGGCACCCATCCAGGGCCAAACCACCACAGTCATCTTGCTGATGCAGCTTCTGAACTGACGTCGGCTATGGGCTGCACAGTTTCCAAAGAACACAACCTGTCTCCAGTGTGGAGTTTGTCCTGCCAACATCCAGGCTGTACTGTCCTTGTCAGTTGTGGTGGCCAGAGCATGCAGCTTTGTGCTCTGTGGTGACTCCAGTGTTGATGGTGTGTGCACTGCTGTGCTGTGCAACTGTGGTGGGAGAGACAATGCCTGGAAGGACTTACATCTCTTCTGCCTTTGTCAACATGCTAGTGCAGTTCCCTGTAGTTGGATTTCCATGTTCTTCAGACCTTTTTTTCTGTGTGGCTACAGCTCTGTGGCTGTTTGTTTCCTTTTGGGAAGCAGAATGCAGCCTGTCAAAGACCTGGAAGGACACCTATTGCAGGGGTAATAACTTCCCTGCCAGGGTTTCAGATTCCTGCCTGTGGGGTTGTTATGTGGACTCATTGCTCACGCCAAGACCTCTCCCTGCTCCAAGAGGCAACCCCTCCTCCAGCAGCAAAGGCAGGTTTATTGTGGGGTGTGGTGAAAAATGTCTATTTTAGAGCAAACTGGCTCTTGTTTTTCAGTTGGTGTCTAGCTCCTGTGACAAAACTTCGTCTTTGGAGCGGATGGAGGAGGAGGGTGATGATGACGAGGAGGATGATGACTTGGACACCTTTGGGGGTTATGACAGCTTCCGGGACTACAACAGCAGCATGGGCAGTGACAGCAGCTCCTGTCTGGATGAATCCAGTGATGGTGAGGTGGCAGACCAGGAAGCTGGGGAGCTTCCCCCATCTCCTGTGCAGCAGCCGTCTTCCAGCTGGCTCTCGGAGGACAGCGGCTTCGAGCCAGGTAGCCCACTGCCCAAAGCTTCTGCCTAAAGCATGTGTGTGATGGAAGGAAAAAGGGCCAGGGGAGCCAAAGGGTGTATGACTGCACCTTGAGTGTGTTTTGGGAGTGGCACTGGGTTGAGGTTGCACTTTCTGGGCTGCTGTGTGTAGCTGCTCTGTGTAATGAGGGTTGCCTGGGCTCAGCTCTGTCCTTGCAGGGCATTGACCCCCATCAACTGCTCACATTTTTGTACCTTCCTTCTCTCAGCTGTGTGCGAGATGTGTGGGATTGTGGGCACCAGGGAGGCCTTCTTCTCCAAAACCAAACGTTTCTGCAGTGTCTCCTGCTCCAGAAGCTACTCATCAAACTCCAAGAAGGCCAGCATCCTGGCCAGGCTGCGGGTGAGTGAAAACCCTCCATTCTTCACTGAGGATGGAGCGGGATGTGCCTATATGCAGGGTGGGTGGTTACTCTCTAGTTAAAGATCAATCATACTGCCGTTACCAGTGGCTTGTTCTTCCCGTCTGGGATCCCCAGAGTACGCATGCCAGGTGAAAGGTGGAGCTCCCTAGAAGCTGACAAAGGGCATGTTGATATTTTACCTGATGTTTCTTCTTGCCCCCTTGAGCATTGGTAAAAAATATAGTAACCTGAAAATAACCTCAAGGAAGAGGTGCGTGCCCTGCTGTCCATTTGCAGGGACTGGCTTCCTCTCCTGTGCCACTAATGTTCCTGATGTTTCTTCTTTCAACAGGGGAAGCCACCGACGAAGAAAGCTAAAGTTTTGCACAAGGCAGCCTGGTCGGCCAAGATCAGGGCCTTCCTCCATTCCCAGGGCACGGGGCACCTGGTAGATGGGACACTGTCAGGCCAGGAGGGTGAGTGTAGGTGAGGTGTGAGGAAGTACAGCTGCTGGAGCCGCAACAATGGGGAGACCTGGAGGGCTGTAAGCTCTGCAGTCCTCTTCCTCACCCTGGGTACACTGCCTAGTGCTGAAATGTGTGTGCCTCACTGACACAGGCTGCCGGGAGACGGGGCACATCTCTCTCCCGCTCTCTGATGGTGTTACTGGAGCCCTGGTGGGCTTCTGCCTGTGTGCTGTTGCAGCGACCTCCTTGCTCCTGGTGCAACGTGGGTTGAAGTATAAGTTCTCCAGTTGCAGTCTCATGAGTTTCTGGCAAAGCTGAGTTTAAGGTGCCCTGCTGCTCCTGGCAAGGGGTTTAGTGCTGACACAATGCAGTCTACTCTCCCCAGAGTGCTTGAACCCTGGGCTGGGTTTGACCTCTTTTCTTGCCCCTCCTGCTTCCCTTTTCCCAAAAGCAAGTGATGGCAAGGATTGATTAATATGTTGTGCCCCTTCCAGGGGCTGATCCTCCTGCACTCGTAGGATCTAGTTCCCTACCAGGGAAAATGCACTGGCATGTGGGGGTCCCTGTGTGCTGGGGCAGAGGACTCTGCCCCTGAGCAGACCACAATGTGGCTGCAAGCTGTAAGACACGGGTACATGATTGCTCTGTGCTTTTCCTGTGATCTCACCTGATTTTCTACTCTCGTATCTGGTTGTAGCACTTGTCCTGGGTTTTGACTGGGGGAAGTACCTGCAGGAGCACGGCTTCAAGGCAGCTCCCGTCAGCTGCTTCAGACACGTGAGTTGTTCTTTGCTGTGCCTTGCAGTGTATGTGGGATGTGCTGTATGCATCGGGCTCCCCTGTACTCCTGGGACAAGTGGTGGGAAGAGACCCGGGGAGCTGATGCAAAGAAGGAAGTTGGGGCTTCTCACAGCTAAGAATAGGAGTTCCACAGAGGGAGCAGGATTTTGGGGGAAGGAAGCAGAGGGGGACTTGGTAGAAGCACTTCCAGTGGTGATGGACCAGTGCTGTCTGGGGACAGAATTAGTTCTGGCTAGGGGAGACAGTGGAAAGCTTCTGGGTGCTTTTGCATTTTGTGTGGGTGACATGAAGGGATGAACTCGGCACATATGACCCTGGGGCAGTAGCTGCCCCTCCACAACCTCTGATTCCTGTCATACCAGTTTGCAGCCCTCATGGGACAAAGTAGCCAAGGCAGTTCTGTGAAACAAAGGCAGTTCTCGGGTATTATGGCAGCCCCAGCTCCTCTGTGTATTAAGACTCTCCTTATGTTCCTGTAGAGTCAATCTATGCTAATACTATCAAAATTGTGTTTTTCTTGAGGACAGGTTGGGCAGATGTGGCAGTTTGATGGTTAGGGATTTTGATACTGTAGAGAAATTACAGGGAAATTTTGGGACAGCTGGCCGTGAAACTGGAACTGGAAGTGTTACTATACCGTGTTCTGCCTTTTGAGATCCTCTGTGAACACCCCAGCGAGATACTGGGACAGTTTGGTTGCATTTCAGGCTGTTGGCAGATATAGGAAGGGTAAGACATGAAATTGTAGCTGCCTAAAACCTGTCTCTGAGAGCTGGAAGGACGGCCCTGAGCCCTGCTCTGCCAAAGGGCCTCTGCCAACGTGGCTGCCCTCATTCTTCAGGTGCCGCTCTTCGAGCAGTGGGATGATGTCGTGAAGGGCATGAAGGTGGAAGTGCTGAACAATGATGCTGTGCTCCCCAGCCGTGTGTACTGGATTGCATCTGTCATCCAGACTGTAGGTAATGTCTCCAGAGCAGTTCTTGGCAAATGGGGGTGGCCAGCCTCTGAGTGAGGCTTTAGAGCTGAGTGAAGCTGCTCAAGCCAAACATCAGCTCTTTGGAGCTCTGCAGCTGCTGAGAGGTGCAGAGATAGGAGGAAACTGGTGTTTGTTTCCTCTTTTGATTGCTGGGCTCTTCATGAGGATGGTTCTGAGCTGAGAGGCGCTGATGGTCTCATAGGTTATGCTGTGGGGACTAAGCCTCTGGTGCATAACGTGGAAGAGGAGAAATTCTTATCTTCTAATGCTTTTCTGTGGTTGTCTTGCTCTGTCCTGGCAGGGTACAGGGCCCTTCTGCGATACGAGGGCTTTGAGAATGATTCTGGCCATGACTTCTGGTGCAATTTGGGCACGGTGGATATTCACCCCATTGGCTGGTGTGCCATTAACAGCAAGATCCTGGTGCCACCACAAAGTAAGTGTGGGCTGAGAGGGGTCAGCCCATGCCTGGGCACAGAGGAGCCTTGGTTTATGCCTCATGCAGTGGGATAGGTGCTCCTGCCCTGTGTGCCCCACTTGTGCTCTGAGTTGCAAGGAAACATGAGTTCTTTGGGAAACTGGAGTCTGCTTGGACTGCTCCCTCAGCATCTCCCTGTGGCTGGCTCTGGGGGTGCTGGCTGCAGGACTGGTGTCAGACCTGTGGACAGAGGCTAACGTGGGTGGCTGTTTTCCTTCTGACCCACACCTAGACTAGGCTTAACCTTTTGAGGGAATGTTTGGCTTTACATCCTGGACAGTGTCTCTGGGGAGCCCAGTGGCTCCAGTCCCTGTTCAGCCAGTAGTTTGGAGAAGGATGCCTCTTCAGCAGAATTCTGGCAAGCTGAGATTTTCTCGATATGGCTCATGTGGTTTTTCTCTAATACCACTTCCACATCTAGCTCAGTGGAGCTGGGTGTCTGCTTGGCCCATGGCCTAGTCCATTCTGTAACGGTGATCCCTTGCAGCCAGTTCTTGCAGAACAGGGTCAGCCTGACAGCAGGTCCAGGACCTGAATGTGAAGAAGGCCTTTTAGTGCAAATGGGCTCTCAGAGAGGTGCAGTGTGGTACAAAGATGTGCTTTTCCCCCGTGTGTATGTAGCTATCCATGCCAAGTGCACCGACTGGAGAAGTTACCTCATGAAAAAGCTGGTGGGAGCCAGGACCATCCCAGTGGATTTCCACATCAAGGTAAGCATGGGAGGATGTCATTTTCAGTATGGGAATGAAGCCAAAGCCAAAAGATATGTGTGCAGCGTGTCTCTTTTGGTTCTGTTATGTGCAACCCCTATGGGCCTCATTGAAAGCTGGCCAAGGGGCTGGAGTAGTGCTTTCCCCATGCTCCTTGGACCCCCATCACAGTGCTGTGGGTAATGGCACTGCCTCCCTGCCCTGTCAGCACAACTGTTTCTCTTTTGGGTCTTAAAAAATGGACTTTAGAAGCTGTTGTCGTGTAGTCTGCTGGAAAATACTGGGCTAGATGTTTGCCTTTTTTTCAGAAGGGAGAGATGAATGCAGCTCCAGCCTGACCTCTCCCTGCCCCGCTTCAGTGCCAGGGAATGGCTCCGAGAGTCAAAACCCTTTGCCTTTGGTGCTGGTGGGAAGTGAGTGGGATGCAGGCTGTGCCATGGCCTTGGCAGCTTTATAGCTCTTATGGCTGCTTTGTGCAGCCTGCCCTGAGGTTAGACGTTGTCAGGGAGAAGAGGCTGTTTTCTGGCTGGTGTCTTTGGAAACTGCCGGTAAGCAAAGGCAGTCCCAGAGACGGCAGGCAGGAGGGCGGTTGATGGGTTTTGGTGGTCACTGGTGACACTGAGCTGGAGACCTTGATGTGTTTGGTGTTTCCCGCATTGCCTCTCAGAAAGCTGAGAGGATGTTTGTAGCTGTTTGGTCCAGGGCCACAACTTGTAGCTGAGAACTCGCACCATGGACAGGAATCAGTAGAGAGAGACAGTCATTGTCAGTATCTTTCTCTCCTCGGTACCTCTACTCTCACCTAATGAAAAGGAGGTGGAAGGGGAAGACCTTACCTTAAAAGTTCTTCTGGATTCAGGCAAAGGCTGGTTTGGGTGCCTGAGTCTGTTTTGAGCTGTGGTTCCTAGTTGCTGCACAGCATTCTGGGACCACAGTGCCAAAATGTCAAGTGTTCTATAAACACCTTTGGGTATTTGTGGATGGGTAGGATGTCCCGGTTTTGGCTGGCAGCTGGGCCAGGGCTCTGGTTTGGATTTGTGCTGAGAACAGTTTTGATAACACAGGGATACTTTAGTTATTGCCAAGCAGTGCTTGCAGTATGAAGGCCTTTCCTGCTTCTCACCCTGCCCAGCCAGTGACTGGGCTGGGGGTGCACAAGAAGCTGGGAGGGAGCCAGGACAGCTGAGCTGATCATCATTCCCAATGTATAAACTGAGGGGAGTTGTCAGGGAGGGCCGATGGCTGCTCAGGCATCGCTCAGCAGTTGGTGAGCTAGGCTGTATCAGCAAACTGAAGGTCTCAAAAAATCAGTTAGAAGGTATCTAGTGACTCTTTTCATGTGCCTGCGCCTTTGGGGTCAGTCTGCAGAGTAACTCTGATGTCAGAGGTGGAGTTGGTAGATGGATCATCATGTTTGTTGCTCAACAAACTGATCAGGCTAAAAAGGTGAAAATAAGGGCCTGAGCTTTTTTAAAGCCAACTGGAAAGGCCTCTTGTCCTTTGGGAATCATAGAATCATAGAATGGTAGGGTTGGAAGGGACCTCCAGAGATCATCTAGTGCAACCCCCGTGCAGAAGCAGGTCCACCTGGATCAGGTCACACAGGAACATGTCCACACAGGTCTTGAAGACCTCCAAGGAAGGAGACTTCCACAACCCCTCTGGGCAGCCTGTGCCAGGGCTCCCTCACCTGAACAGTGACATAGTTTTTTTTCTTATATTTAAGTCTAACTGCTTCCAGCCTTGAAACCCTTATGGTCAAGAGACTGACAAAGACTGACCATGGCTGACCAAGGCACGTAACTCCTCACTCTCCTTCTGGTGAACAGGAGGAACAGTTATTTCCTACACTCTGAACAGTCACACAAAGCACTGGCTGAGCATAGCTGCTGGGCCAGGGTGGGGATAGCTGTTGTGAGGCTACAGGATGGAGGATTCCTAGGGTGCACATGCCCAACCATGCTGTCACCTGTGGGACTGGCAGCTCCCTGTCCCCCTGGTGCCCTCACTTCCACATGTTCCTTCCCAGAGGTGTCTCCCAGTCAGCTTTGGGCAGTGCAGGGGGGGTTGGCCAGTGTGTTTGTAGGGAAAGCTGTTCTCTGAAGTGTTTGGAGAAGGAAAACCCCGAGTGGGATTGATCTCCCCTTCCTGTGTTGGTTGTTGGCAGATGGCGGAGAGCATGAAGTACCCGTTCCGGCAGGGCATGCGGGTGGAGGTGGTGGACAAGAACCACATGTCCCAGACGCGCATGGCCGTGGTGGACACAGTGATTGGGGGCAGGCTGAGGCTCCTCTACGAGGATGGTGACAGCGATGATGATTTCTGGTGTCACATGTGGAGTCCTCTCATCCATCCCGTGGGCTGGTCACGGAGAGTGGGCCACGGCATGAAGAAGACAGGTAGGGATCAGACCAACACAAGCATCTTCTGATTTGCTATCAACTGCCTGGATCCTGCTGCTGACACCGGTCGTGAGGGGCTGGGAGCCAGGCAGTTGCCTCACAACCTGATAGATGAAATCTACGTAGTCCTGTGTCTGCTGCATTTCCTGCTGGGCAGACAAAAGCCCAGCGATCTGCTGCCAAGGGGGAGGACAGCAGGGTTTCTTCCCTGAACGAGGTTGTCTGTGCTCTCGGTGTGAGAATGCAGAGTTGCAACATCACACATATTCGTAATCTTCTTGAGGAAACCCGTGGTGGCTTCTGTAAGACTCGGGTTGTGTTTCTCTGGAATTGTTGGTCAGCTTATACTGGCAGAAAAAAAACAAAGGCTCAAGGCCTGATGACACTTTTGATTGTGTGTCCCTTCCGTGCTGCCTCTCCTCAGTGATTACAGCTGCACGTGGAGGTCTTACCACTAGAGCTCAGGAAGTTATCTGCTTTTGAGCGAGCTCCACATCACAGCTCATGTTATGAGAAGGTGCAAGGAGGCTGACCTACTCTTTTTATTACTCTTGTCGTGGTCTCTGATCTGAGTTTTTTATAGCAGCTGAGCTCACACTGGGGAATTAATGACCAGTGTGTTCTTGCTGCGGTGGCTACAGATTCCCATCATAGAATGGTAGGGTTGGAAAGGACCTTTAGAGATCATCTATTCCAACCCCCCCTGCAGAAGCAGGTTCACCTAGATCAGGTCGCATAGGAATGTGACAGGCAGGTCTTGAAGACTTTGTTTCTTCCATTTCTCACAGAAGAAAAGCGGAATGACATGGCAAACCATCCCACCTTCCGGAAGATTTACTGTGATGCTGTCCCTTATCTGTTTAAGAAGGTAAGACAGGTCTGCCTTTGGCCACAGCAAAGGAAACCATGATACCACTTCTTTCCTTGCGTTGACATGCTGCTGGTGTGGATTGTTGGGGAGAGCTGGTTTCATTCTGTTGCAGCTATAGGCCACAGTAAGGTGTCTGGGGTGTGGTTGGGCAGGGGCAGGTCAAAATAGAAAGGTGGAAGAAGTAAGACAATGACAGATTGAGGGACTCAACTGAAAGGCAAGCAGTTGCTTGGAGCTTTGAGTTGCAGGGAACACAATTACATGAGAGAGAGACCAGTTCTGACAAGGAGCTGGTTCCTACTGATAAGCACTGAGGTGACAAGGAGAATTGTTTTGCTGTAGGGCAACAACTGGATGCTAGGCCTGGCTCTCTGACTGACCAGAGCCTTGGCAGGAGGTTGCTGACACAAAGAGTTGCTTTGGCTGCCTCTTTATGTTTCTTTTAATATTTCTTATTTCCTCTCCCAACTTGGGCTAAGCCAAGTGAAGAAGCTCTAACCTTCTTTGCCCATGTCACTCTCAGTGCTGGGATGGGGCTCTCCTGTAGCCCTGGCAGCACGTGCTGAGCCACAGTCTCCCACAGGTACGAGCGGTCTATGCGGAAGGTGGATGGTTTGAGGAAGGCATGAAACTGGAGGCCATTGACCCCCTGAATCTGGGCAACATTTGTGTGGCCACTGTTTGCAAGGTGAGTTCAGTGGGTGGAAGGGGGTCTACTGCTTTTACCCGAGAGAAATCAACCTCTCCTCAGGTCTTTGCAACTTAGTAAGATCAGGTGAGATTTTGCATGAAGGAGAGGAGAGGGCTGTCAATAGAGGAGGCAGCTGATGCGTGGAGGGAGTTGGGACATTACCTTGGAGATGTGAGAAGCTGATGGGACCAGCAGTTGCCTACATGTGCCTGAGTAGGCAGCATGAAGATAAGCACACTTAGTCTGCAAGCTAACTGTGGAGGATGTGTGACTGGCCACTAGCCTTCTTTTGCCCTTGGCATGCAGTAGAAATGCTTTGTTTCTTCAGTTCTTGAAGTGCATAGAGAGGCCTCTGTAGTGCTTCCTTGAGGAGAGAAATGGGAGAGAGTTGAGGAGTGACCTGTGTGGACAATGGGATGTAGGGGCATCATTCACTGGTGTGGGAAGCTGGGGATGGCCTTGTCTGCTGCAGTCTCTCCTTGTGAGACTGCAGTGAGCTCTGCTTCTGTGCTAGTGTTGGGAAGTACATTGCTGGGCCAGGTTTCTTCAGTGAGGTGTGTCATATGTCCTAAAGTTTAGCATCAACTTGGGCTTTTCCTGCTCCCTCAGGAAGCTGTTTGCCCTCAGAGAACCGAAGCAGAGCACTTTGACACTTGGGGTTTGGCAGGGGGATGCTAGGACAGCCTCTTGTGTATGTAAGATGTTCCCTTCAGTCAATGCTTGGAAATGCGAAGAGGCTGGGGCAGATGTGCCTGTCACACTTCGTAGGTACCAATCCTTGTTGGGTGGCAGGATGGGAAGAGTGCTGTTGCTGTAGGAAGTGGCACATCTGAAGGTGCTGCCCTTCCCTTCTGCCCACTAACAAATGTGTGATCTGGCTGGTGTGGAGGGTCTTTGGGCTGCCTCTGAGGGAGAACAGAGCTGCTGACTGTTCATGGCTGACTCCCTTTCACAAGGCTCTTAGTGTTGGTCCTGGTGCTGCAGAAACTGCTGCTTTAGGGATTAGCTTATGTTGACTGACACGTCAGGAGAAGCTACTCCACGTGCCCTGGAGTGTGTAACGCTGCATTTTACTATCTAGTGGTAATCATGATCCACCTGTGGGGGCTCTTAGGGGGAAACCTTTAAGAGGAGAGGCTTTAGAGCAAGCAAAGGTATACAGCCCTGTCCTTTGCTCCCATCTCAGGTCCTGTTGGATGGGTATCTCATGATCAGCATTGATGGAGCTACGTCTGCTGATGAATCTGACTGGTTCTGCTATCATGCTTCCTCACACGCCATCTTCCCCATCAACTTCTGTCAGAAGAACAACATCAATCTGACCCCTCCAAAAGGTGAGATTTGGACTCTGCAAGTGTGGTACAAGCCAACTGGGCTCTGCTTTTCTAGGAGGTGTCAGGTTCAGATAAGCAGAACCACAAGGTCCCAGTCTGCCTGTTCTTCAGGGAGATAGGGCTGATTCAAGGAGCCAGCCCATTTGAGCTCTGCCCTTATACCACGTCTTGGCACTTTGTGGAGGGAAGTAACATCTTCAGAAGGAGTTAGTGGTGTGGTGGTTAGCTTCTGGCAGGTCAGCAAGAGAAATGTAGGATCCCCAGGATGAACAGAAGCAAAAGTTTAAAGGGTAAGGAGGGTGGGTAGGGATAAGTAGTGCTATTCTATCTTCCTTTGTTCCTACTAGTGAGAGAAACACTGGTCATACTGGTGTGTTCTAAACACGCTTCTTCCTACCTGCTGCCTCTCCTCACGTTTATCTGTGGTCTGGGTATGTGACCCACATGGATGTTCAGGGTTGCAGCTCGTGCTCTTCTGCTATTTGCCCGCTGGAGGGGGGTGCTGGGCTGCCGTGGGATCTCTGCACTAGTATTGTGTCCAAGATCAAGCTGTACCTGCTGGTTCACGAAACTGTTTTGCAACCAGTTATTATGCCTCCTTCCTGCCTTTTCTCCAGGCTGGTCCACCCAGTGACTGCCTTTTCCCCTCTTCTTCCTGCTATAGGGCATGATGCAAAGACCTTCAACTGGGAAAGTTACCTGGAGAAGACTAAATCAAGACCTGCTCCTGTACGGCTCTTCAACACGGTGAGTGCTGCTGGAAGGAGGAGGTGTGTAGGGATGCTTGCAGTCAGCAAGGAGGAGCCCAGGAGCTCTGCCTGCCACAGAATCGTTGAGGTGGAAGGTACTGCTGGAGGTCATCTTGTCCAGCACCACTGCTCAAGCAGGCTCACCTATAGTAGGTTGCTCAGGGCTGTGTCCAAACAGATTTTTTTAAATATCTCCAAGGATGGAGACTCTACAACCTCTCTGGGCAGCCCGTGCAAATGCTCAGTTGCCCTCAGTAAAAAAAATGTTTCCTTCTGTTCAGATGGAACCTCCTGTGTTTTAATTTGTGCCCATGGCCTGTGGTCCTGTTGCTGGGCACCACTGTGCACCAGTCTGGCTCTGTCTTTGCACCCTCCCTCTAGGCATTCATACAAATTGAGAGTATCCCCTTGAGCCTTCTCTTTTCCAGCCTGAAAAGTCCCAGCTCTCTCAGCAACATATCAAAGGAGAGATACTCCAGTCCCTTCTTGGCCCTTTGCTGTATGCAGTATGTCCATATCTCTTCTGTACTGGGAAGCCCAGAAATGGACACAGCACTCCAGATGTGGCCTTACCAGTGCTGAGGAGAGGGGAAGGATCACCTTCTTGGATCTGCTAATGCAGCCAAGGATGCCATTAGCCTTCTTTGTCCCAAGGGCATGTTGCTGGCTCACATTCAACTTTGGTGTCCACCAGGATCCCCAGGCCCTCTTCTGCTGAGCTGCTTTCCTGCCACTCAGCCTCCAGCTGGACTTTACCATTTCCTTTTGTTGAACTGCCTGAAGTTCATGTTAAACCATTTCTTCACCTTGGGAAGGTCCCTCTTCCCAGTTCTGTACCACCAGCAAACTTGCTGAGTTTGATGGGACACTCTGCCATGTCATCCGTATAGTTAGTGAAGCTGTTGATCAGGACTAGATCTGGGATTGCCCCTGGGATACACTGCTAATGATTGACCTCTAATTAGACTTTGTGCTGCTAATTGCCATTCTTTAGGCCCAGCTGCTCAGACAGCTTTCAGTTCACCTCAGCGTCTCCTCGTACAGCCTGTACTTCTGTCAGGTTCTCTATCAGGATCTTATGGGAAACAGTGTCAAAAACCTTCTTGAAGTCAGGATAGACAATATCCAGTGTCTCTACTGGGCTACTTTTTGCTGCTGGTCAGCGCTCCTAAGGAGAGCCTGGAGTTTGTGTTCTCCAAGCAAAAGCCCTGTTTGGCTGTCCAGGACAAACCGTGCCATGCCTGGTGGATGTAATGATATCTTGGTCCCTCTGAGTGTGACCTGTGATTCTTTAGTGGTTCCAGGAGCTTCTGGTGGGTTCTACACCCTTTATTGCCTGTGGACACAAGGCTGGCACGTGGGTGGAGAGGGCTGCTTGGCAGCATCAGCAAACAGGACTGCTGGGCCTTCGCTGGTCACTCTTATTTTCCATGGCTGTCTCAGGTTAATGGGTTGGATCAGGTATCCCTTAACTGCTACCTGCTGCTTCCCTTGGGACTGGCTTCTAAAGGCAGGGCTGAGATTCACCAGGGGCATGGCTGGCCTTGGATCCGCTCACGTCTGCCCCTCCAGGGCGTGACTGGCTGGTTCAGTTGCACACCTGTGGGCTCGTTGTCTCTCTCTGCTTGCTTTAAGCTAGAGGCAAGCCTGTTCCAAGCTCCTGGTGGCCAGATCCATGTTGGGACCGGCTGCAGTGGCCTGAGGTTTTCTTCTGTCTCTCTTTCTGCACCCAGGACTGCCCAAACCACGGCTTCAAGGCAGGCATGAAGGTGGAAGCAGTGGACTTGGTGGAACCCCGGCTCATCTGTGTGGCCACGGTGAAGCGTGTCGTCCACCGGCTCCTCAGCATCCACTTTGACGGCTGGGACAACGAGTATGACCAGTGGGTGGACTGCGAGTCTCCAGACATCTACCCCGTGGGGTGGTGCGAGCTGACAGGCTACCAGCTGCAACCCCCCATTGTTCCAGGTGAGTGAAGATGTTGCTGTGGTGTCCAGTGCCAGAGGCCGTGGTTTCCTTTCCGCTGCTCTGTGAGAGGCTCCTTCTTTTTTGGGGGGGGGCCTTGCAGGGAGGAGAAAGTCACCTCCTTGGTTTGCTCTGGCTACACGACAGTCTTCTGCTGCCACAGCTGCTAGCAGCTGGTAGAGGGAGAATCTGTGGCGGGGAGAAAACAGCCTGAGGTTTGAGGTTGGCTCCCTTCTCTGACCTTCACACCAACAGAGGATTGCTCCTGACGAAGCTGGGTAGAGTTCCAGATGGTTCTGTCCCCACACAGCTCCCATTTACTCTCAGTAAACAAACCCACACCCTCAACAAGGTAGCAGAGGGAGCTCAGCCCCCCGCTCCCTTCTCTCCTCACTTCTCTCACTCTGCCTGTAAAAGGTAAGAGCCTCCCTCTCAAGAGTTCAGTCTTTCCTTCATCACAGGGAGGCCACTGCCTCACCTTGGCAGATGGTTTCCTTGTCCCAGGCTATGAATCTTATTTCCTTGCTGCCCAGGGCCCTTGCCGGGAAGCAGAGAGGGCACTGGCGCTTGGGGGGAACGGGTGGATCTTGTTTCTCGCTTGTGTCACTTCATCCCGGTTACCTACTGGTTATGGGACTTGGCTTTCGTTTCCCTCTCGTCTCCACGACAGAGCTCACAACTCCAGCGAAGGCCAAGGAGGTGCCCAAGAGGAAGAAGAAACCCTATGGAAAGAAGAGTGAGTGATGTTTGATCAGTGCCCTCCCGCTCGCTCACAGGCTGGGCCCAGTTAGAGGAACCCTGTCCATGTCCCATCAGAGCAGGAGAGAGAGGCTTTGTATTGCTGTGGTGCTGACAGCACAGCTTCCCCCTCCTTAACTGCCCTGTTGTGAAAAGAGCAGGGAGCTGTGTGTCTGGGAAGGATCTGTTTTGCAGTCTGTTTTCTGTTGGCTGAGGTTTAGATGGTGCTTGCTTCCAGGCATGAGGTTGTGCTGCTTTTCCCTGCCATGTCTGTGGTCGGAGGGAGATGGCTGGCTGCAGCTGGAGTGTAGCTGGAGAGCCACCCTGCCTGCTTTGTGCTGAGGGAAAGAAGGCCTTAAGGTGGCTGAAGAGGCCAGTAGTGGGGCTGGACCGTGTTACTGTTTCATCTTGTCATCGTTGTCGTCCATCGTTGCAGTAGCCATGGCAAACCATGTGTAGAAATTCCATCCTGGGGGGTGGAGAGGAGAGGACATCTGAAGAGTATCAGGGTGTTTAACTACTTTGGGTTAAACATCAGCTAAAAACGCAAGTGTTAATGCTACAGCGTCCTCTGTGCCGTGGAGCCACCGTGCCCATTGCCCAGGACTAGACCAGACAGGTAAGCAAAGCTGGCTCCAGAGTGGGTACAACAGAACCTGCTCCTCAGAGGTTAAAAACCTGCTGGAGTGCATTGCCTTCAGTGAAGGAGAACACAGAGGAGCCTGTTTAGAGACGATGACTGTCGAGTTTTTCTCCAGTAGGCCATTTCTGTCGAGTAATCTGTTGGCAGCCAATGGCTGTGTAGGTTGCTGGTTGCCCATGCAGGTTCCTGGCCGGTGGTTTCTCAGCACAGAGGGGCTGCTGCTTTTCTAGGAGAAAAGAAACAGGCTTGTCTCCAATGCTCTGTTATCTCTTTGTTAAGGAAAAAAACTTCCTGCCAAGGCCTCCAACGTCAAGCAGGCTGTGAAGAAGTCTCCTGCCCCAAAGACGAAGCGAGAAGCAAAAGCTGCCAGCAAGACTGTGCCAGAGCCGGCTGCTGATGAGAGTAAGGCACCCACTCAACCCCCCAGCCCCCCCAGCAGCTCTCACTAGGTCATGGGTGAAGGCAGGGAAAAGGAAGCACAAATGTGCTCCCACAAATGTCTTTTCCCCACTTCCCCAGAGAGAGTGGCAGAAAGCCTTTGCCTGCTTTTTCTGGGCAGGTTTGCCTCCTGACGAGCTTTGGTGGCACTAGTACCTCTGGATACCTTGTTAGCAGCGATACTTGAGGGCCTGGCTGCCCTCCTGCACAGTCTGGTGGGGTGAGGTCAGTTAGGGGACAGAGACAAGGTGGACATGCCAAAAGTGTGCTGTCAGGTCTTTGTCCCCATCAAGGCTGTTGCAGCTTGTGAACGTGGCCCCTCCTGCTGAGCAGCAGGAGATGTGGTCACCAAGGATAGCAACTGGGCCACCTGCAAACCCTAATGGGCATTGGGGAAGAGGGTGAGGGGATGAGGTGCTTTGGGCATCGGGGGATGGAGCCTCCCTGTTGCTCACACAGGTTTAATTTCTCCTGCATGGAGCCAGGCAGGTAGAGAGTGGACCACACTGACTTATTACTCCCCCGTCCCCAGCAGAAGTTGTTGCGGGGAGGAGGCAGCTGAACACTGGTTTTGATCCCATCCTGCTCGCTGCTGTGCCCGCAGACAGGCTGATGCTGAGGCCCAGGGCCGCCCGTGGGAAGGGGCCCTGGGGCAGTGGGCTGGAGGCCGGCCGCGTGGCGAGTGTCCACGTGGGCAAAGCTGGGTGTGGGGTGCAGCGGGGAGGGCAAGGCAGCCTGGGCTCAACTCCCTGATTCGTTTCTCTGTCTCTGGCCAGTCATTGCCGTGCAGGTGAAAGAGGAAACCGTCGACCCCTCACTAGAGGAGTTTGGAGCCACGGAGCTTCCCGTTCCCATCAGCAGCATAAAAGAGGAGGACCCAGAGTGATCCCGGAGCATCCCCCAGCGGCCTGCGGCAGCCTGCACCTCACCTTCCGCCTCTTTGCACAAGGGCCTGGCCAAGGGAAGCGGGAGACTAAGAAAGCCTTCCCTGTTGGGGGCAGGCTGCCCTGAGCAGCACCACAGCTCTGCTTTCCTGCTGAGCAAGACAATTTCCCTGAGTTGTGATTGTTTTAAAGTCTCAGGAACCAGACCTGTGGGAAGGCCACGGGGGTTGCGTGTGCCTGGCCGTGAGGGCCCCTGGCTGAGCAGGAGCTGGGGGAAGGGGGCTGCCCCGGCACCCAGGGCACCTGTGGGCCCCTGACTGTGGCTGACAGGGCTGAGCTGCAGCCTCAGGCGCTGTGTGCAGGGCACAGGCGGCAGGAGCTCCGCTGCCCTCGTGGGACATGGGTGCTGCTGTGCCCCCTGCTCCAGGCCCCTACCCCCAAGGAGGCAGGAGGGGAAGAGTGGAAAGAGGTGGGGGGAAAACAACACCACAAAAAGGAATGATGATGGTGATGCCTCCAGGGACCTTTCTGAGTGTCATCACCTCCTGCTTTTGAAGCCAGAACTGCAGCAGACATGGGGCACAGGGCAGGGGGTTATTTTTTTTAGCAGTCCTACTGTAAATTTGATCTTTGATCTGTTCCCCAAAGCCCCAAGAATGAAAACTTCAGAAGGTCAGAAGCTGTTTCTTGCTTTCTGAGCCTCCACAGTCCTGGCATTAGCCAAGATGGGGAGGAGAAGATGCTGCAAGTGGGTAGGCATAAATAACCAGGGGGTAAGGGAAGCAGGTTTGAGTCATGCAGCAGAATTTTTGGTGCACTTTCCACTGGGTACTTGCCAGTTCCCCCACAAAATCTAAATCTCACAGAGTTTAAGTCTGCTATTTTGTGTTCCTGTGGACTTTCTAGAGGTGGGGAAGTGGTCTGCCCGTTAGTGCCAGGCCCCCTGTCTGACCCTACAGAGAAATGCTGGCTGCCCAGCGCACTGCCTTGGCCTCAGGCTCCCAAGTGAGAGCTTGTGATGCCAAAGTAGTTCCTTCCTTTGCACAGGGATTCATGACTAAAATGTTGGCAAACTTAACTGTCTAGAAAACATGGGCTAGAGGCTGAAAGTAATTAATGTCATCTTCCTCTCGCACTGGAGGGCAGGGACAGGAAGGGCCAGGGGCAAGCAGTGAACCATGAGTGGCAAGAAGTGAAGAGTCTGTGCCACTTTACAGCATGGTGAGGATTGGAAGGGACCTCTAGAAAGCATCCAGTCCAAGCCACTTGTTCCCTTCGATGAGATCACATAGGAAAACATCCAGGAGGGTTTGGAAACTTCCAGAGCAGGAGATTCCACACCCTCTCTGGGCAGCCTGGGCCAGGGCTCCCTCACCTGAACACCAAAGAAGTTTCTCCTTGTGTTTCAGTGAAACTTTGTGTGTTCCAGCTTATGCCCATTACCCCTTGTCCTGGCACTGGGCACTACAGAAAGAAGTCTCATGCCCCTCTCCCGACATCCAGGTTCACCCCTCAGTCTCCTCCAGGCTGAACAGCCTCAGGTCCCGCAGCCTTTCCTCATAAGGAAGATACTCCAGTGCCCTGATCATCTTGGTGGCCCTGTGCTGGGCGCTCTCCAGCAGTTCCCTGTCCCTCGAGCTGAGGAGCCCAGAACTGGACACAGGACTCTAGATGAGGCCTCACCAGGGCAGAGCAGAGAGGGAGCAGAACCTCACTCGACCTGGTGGCAACACTCTTCTTGATGCATCCCAGGCTGCCGTTGGCCTTCTTGGCCACGAGGGCACATTGCTGGCTCGTGTTCAGTTTGTTAGCAACCAGCACTCCCACGTCTTTCTCTGCAGAGCTGCTCCCCAGCAGTTCAAGCCCCAGCCTGTACTGGTGCATGGGGTTGTCCCTCCCCAGATGCAGGACTCTGCACTTGTCCTTGTTGAACCTCATTTCCACTCATCCCTAACTTACCCCCGGGGAGGGCCCAGGGCTGCTGTGAAAGCCCCTGGACGGAGGGGAGGGGCAGGATCTTGATGGAAGGTCTGTCCTGGGCCATCCCAGGCCAGCTCTGCCTGTTCCCCAGCTGCTAATAGACAGCGTAATGCAGGAGAATCTGGGTTTTGGGGCAAAGCCACTGCATTTCTCTCTCCCTCCTGCACTTGGGACGAGGCTGCCACCACCCTTGGCACCTGTCTGTTAGAGGATGATGTTTTTCAAATGCCTCTGCCTTTCTTCTTCCTGTTTTTTTTTTTTTTTACTGTAACAGTTCTGTTCCCCACCTGGCTGAAGTGTTTGTTTTTTAAAGCCTCCACAACTTAGGGGCTCAGTGATCCCATCCCACCCC
>WBNH01009175.1:51106-81280 GCA_013401255.1 Urocolius indicus | reverse complement strand
CCCCCCCCCCCCCCCCAATCAGATTTTGCAGAGAATAGAAAGGTTTGGATCTGCTTATGCTTTAATGGTGGGGAGCTGCTGGGAATTCAGGCACTCTTTTCACTGATGAGCATTTGGAAGTTTTCTTGCTCTTAAGGTTGGAGTTGGGCTCTTCTGTCAATCCTGAAGCTGTGAAAGCCTGTGATACACACACACACACACGCACACACAAAAAACCCAGAACAATCTCGTACATTCCACCCTTCCAACACAGCTGGGAGCTGGGAGGCAGTGGGAAGAATGTGGCTTTGTTGGGAGAGTTGTCCAAGCGTGTAATAAACATTCCAAGGTGAGGAAAAACATGTTTTGGCCTGCAAAAAAAAACAAACCCTAACTCCATCTTTGTCAAATGAGGGGCAGCCCCAAGCACAGCTTCTCTCCTTGTGCCACATCCGTGTTGCTGTGGTGGGGACAGCACTGGGAAAACCGCTCTAAGTTCTGCTCTTCTTGAAGCTTCTGGCTGGTGATTTTCCTGATCTCTTTTTCTTGCTGGGCTGCTCAGGATTGGCTCCCTCAGCCTCGCCAGGGCCCCAGGCAGGGCAGGCTTGGAAAGCGGGATAAAGCTTCACCCTCAGCCCCCGGGCTTCTGCAGGAGAGCCGCAGGTGGCCCCTACGTGGAGGTTGAGTTTGTCCATCCACCTGGAAACGGAGCAGGAGATGAGGGAAAAGGGATGAGATGGGGCAGAGGGAGAGGTGAGACTGTATACACACACACACACACGTCACTTCAAAGCAAGGCCAGGTCTCCTGCAGTCTCACTGGGTGACTTTGGAATACCTGGAAGTAGCCAAGGCTCCCTTGGGCCTTGCACAGGGCGCATGCCCTGTCTTGCTACCTTGGCAGAGCTCTTAAGGTGGCTGATGTGCCCTGGGCTTCTGCGCCGGTGCAGCAGGACCCTGTCCCCTGGGGCTGTCCCTCCTCACAGCACTCACCTGCGCAGGGGCAGGAGCCGGCAGTCACAGCGGAAAGGCACACCCCTCAGGTTGAGGATCTCCAGCCCCGTGAAATTGCTCATGTCAGGAATGTTGCTCATTTTGTTGTTCTCAAGGTATAGGCTTCTGATCTTGGGACCGAGGCCAGCAAAGGCACCTGGGGAAATCTGCAACAAAGGGAAGAAGGAGTCAGAGGCGTCCTGATGGGGACGAGGGGGCTCATCTCTGGCCACATGAAAGAGCTTTAACACAGCAGCACACGTGTTTGGGGACAGCAGAGCCCATCTGTGAGAGACTGACTGCATCTCTCACTCCCTACACCCTGCCTTCTATCCCCCACTCCCCTGAGCCATTGAAGGGGGAGGAGGTAGAGATATCGGGAGCAGTGAGCTGGACCCGGGAAGAAAGGAGGGATGGGGGAGGGAGATCTTAAAGTGCTGGTTGTAATTTTCTCATCATCCTACTCCCTTTTTGCTTTTATTCCATTCTGTGTCTTGTAGAATAAACTTTCCTACTTTCCACTCTAAGTCGAGTGCTGGAGTTTGTTTTGCCCAGAACTGTAACTGGCAGTGAGCTCTCCCTGCCCTTGTCTCAATCCACAGCAACCTTGCTTATCTTTTTACTCCCATTTCACTGGGGCCTCTGCCATCCTAACGAGAGTGGGGGTGAATGGGGGCACCGAGCGAGAGACTGTCGTGGTGCTGCTGTGCTGGCTGGGCCAAACCACGACACATTCCTTTATAGGGCCACCAGCCCTTGGCACTGGAAGGACATCAGACCTCTCTCTAGCTGTGCCCTATGCTGTCGCTGCCCCTCGAGGAGTCCCCAGCCATGTGTACCTGCTCCAGGCCCATGTTGTCCAGGTAGAGGTGCTGCAGGCTGGAGGCCACGGGCAGGAAGGCTCCCTCTCCCACACGCTTGATGCGGTTTCGGGACAGCTTGAGCTCGCTGAGAGCGGGCAGGCCCCGCAAGGCTGCCGTGGGGACCTCTGCCAGGCGGTTTCCCTCCAGGTGCAGCTTCTCCAGCATCTTGGCAGGAGCCAGGGCGGCAGGGACGATGTGCCCGATGGCGTTCTCAGCGAGGTAGAGCCAGCGCAGCGCCGGGGCTGCGGCCAGGTCACCCTGCGTCAGCTCCCTGATGCTGTTGTGCTGCAAGTGGAGGGAGGTGAGTTGGGGCAGGAGCCGCAAGGCAGCCGCAGGCAGGCGGGAGAAGGCGTTGCGATCCAGGTAGAGGTAGGCCAGGCGCGGGGCACCCTCGAAGACAGAGTCCGCCAAGGCAGAGAGGCGATTGTCTGAGAGGTAGAGGTACACCAGGCCCTGCAGCCCCCGCAGCGCCCCAAGCTGCAGCTCCTCAATGCCGCAGCTCTGCAGGTGCAGGGACACCAGCTCCTTCAGGCCCGGGAAGGCTCCTTGGGGCACTGTCCCGAAGGCGTTTCGGCGCAGGTCGAGGAGGCGGGTGTCTGCGGGGAAGCCCCGCGGGATGTCCTGCAGGCCCCTGTTTCTGCAGGAGCCGTGATGGAAATCGGGGGAGCAGAAACAGCCCCAGGGGCACCGTCCGCCGCTGGCTGCCCCCGGCTCCCGCGTTGGCGCAGTGGGGCTGGGGGGCTGCTGGCGGAGGCTGCAGCGCAGTGCACTGGGCTGCAGGGAGGCGAGAGGGCTGCCGCGGAGGACGGCGGGGGAGGCGCAGACCCCTTCCACCTGCACCCGTGCCCAGGCCAGCCAGGCGTGGAAGGGGCGCAGGAGGCAGGAGCAGAGCAGGGGGTTGCCAGTCAGGTTGACTCTCGCCAGCCTCGGGGCCCCAGCCAGAGGCAACAGCCCCCGCAGCTGGTTTCCACTGAGGTCCAGCGTGCGCAGGTGAGGGCTGAGGGAGAAGGCGTCAGGCGCCACAGCCTGGAGGGCCGCGTGGTCCAGGAAAAGGTGTTTCAGGGAGGCCATGGCCAGGGCTTCCTCGGCCACGTAGGTGATGGGGTTGTGTCCCAGGTCCAGCCGGGTAGTCCCATCCAGCCTGGCCAGGGCTTCGCTGGGCAGCGCCTGCAGCTCGTTGTGGTCCAGGCTCAGCCGGCGCAGAGCAGGCAGGGCGGCGAAGGCTTCGCTGCCCAGCACGTGGAGGGCATTGTGGGACAGCCGCAGCCACCTGAGTACCTGCAGACCCTGGAAGACCATATCTGGGAGGTAGACCAAGGCGTTTGCCCTGAGGTCGAGGAGAGTGAGGGAGCCCAGGTGGCTGAAAGCACCTGGCTGGATCTCCTCAATGCGATTTCCCTCCAGGATGAGCTGCTGCAGGGATGACAGCCCATCCAGGGACTCCTGGTACAGGAGGGCTATGCCATTGGAGGCCAGGTTGAGGTAGACCAGCCTCCCCAGCCCCCGGAAAGCCCCTTCCTCCAGCTTCTCCACCTTACAGCGCTGCAGGTCCAAGTGGGTGAGGTAGGGGGTGGCCAGGAAGGCTCCCACCGGGATGACTGTGAAGCTGTTGCCCCGAAGGTCCAGTGTTTTGGTGAGCTGTCAGCCGCACAAATGAAACGCTGAGTTAGCCCAGGGCTGCCCTGCCCACCTCCTTCCCTCATCCGTGCCCCTGCCCACCTGCGGGATGGTGTCGGGGATGGCTGTCAGGCTCCCGTTGCGGCAGAGCACGTGGGAGCGGAGGTTGTCGCAGACACAGGGTGTGGGGCAGCGGGCAGCAGCTGCCCTCCCCAGCTCCAGGGCTGCCGTGAGCAGAAGCAGCCCCCAGGACAGCCTCATGGCACAGAGAATCTGCAGCTGAGGAAGGAAGGGAGGGAGGGCAGAAAGGGGTCAGGCTCCCATTCATCCACAAACCGGCACTGAGTGCTATGGGGGCAGCTGCTGTGACCTATTGGGGTAGTTCTCACTGTCCCTTGCTGTCACACTATGACTTGACAGGTTATAAATGGGGAAGAGAGCAGAAGAAGGAGAAAAGAAGTATTTAGAGTGAAAAGTGAAGGTGACAGATCGCAGGAGTCCACCTGGAAAGAGTTTCTACCCTGGTTATCTAAACTCCCTAAGGGGAGGTGTGGGAGCAGCTGGAAGGGGTTCAGCAGGAGCAGAGGGTCACTGGTGGGGAAAGGGCCTGAAGCAGACACCTCCCTCGTTTTCTTCTTTTATCACTAGCATGAAATTGTCTTTATTTTTACAGCACATCAATATTCCTCCTACAATCAAGGCTCACTTTTTGTAAGGCAAGGCAAGCCGGTATAGCCACCCTGAGGAAGTGCTCAAGCCAGCTTTCTGAACTGCCTTATCTCTTTTAATTAATTGCAAATGTCCTCCCTTCGCCACCTTGGCCACCTCCCAGCTCTGTGCCTCCCACCCTTCAAGCTCCCCCTGCCCCCAAGCTATTCATATCAAGGTTTTTGGAACAGATCTCCTCTGTTTGTCTGCAGGAAGGATGGGTTGGTTTTGGCCAGGCAGGAGCGAACCCCTGGGGTGGAGGTGATGGAGAGGGACCAAGGCTGGGGATGAGTCCAGAGGAAACGACAGTGGTGCTGCAGGATGTGGCCACTACACACACACACAGACACGCATCCCCTCCCCACAAGCTCTGGGAAGCACCAGCAGAGGGGTCTGCAAAGCTCAAACCCAGGGGGCCACCACAGTGCCCATCCGTGCTCAGCATCCCCCGTGGTGCCCTTCAGGCAGCTGTGCCTCAGCTCTTCCCTCCCCCCACCACGCTGGGGTCACCCCCACTCCCACGCAGTCACCGCTGAGTGCCCCAGCACCCTGTCCCACGCCTGGGCACCGCCACAAGCCAGACAGCATCCCATCACCCACCCCCTCCCATTCCCTCTGGGCTTCACAAACCCAGGGGCTGGGGGTACCTGGACCTCAAGAAGCAGCAGAGGGGAACGTGGCCCCCGCCCCATCCCGTCCGGCAGCTGCCGAGCTCCTGCGCCTGTGTTTGCTCTTCTTGCAGGAGCGAGCTCTTGAATGAGACTCCTTGTGTCACTTTCCTAGCTGCTAACGGAGCAGCAGGGCTCACCCTCACTTGATGACGAAGCCAGCAGAGCTACTTGAAGGAAGCCAAAAATACCAGAGAAGCCGAGGGGAGGAAGAAAGGGTAGAGCATCCCTGGAGAGAGGGCAGCAACCTAGACACTGCCTCCTCTCAGCTCACAGGGTGACGGGAGTTAAAGCCCAGCGTGGCACAGCACCAGAACCCCCTGAGGGTTTTGTGCTCACTGTTTCCTGGGTTCTTTTTTCCTTTCCTGGCTGCGTGTGTCAGGGGAGCTGCAGTGGTGTGGGGCAGGAAGGTGACATCCAGCCAAAACTGCAGCAGTAAGCCTGAGCAAAAGGAAACAGGCAGCTGGCAAGGCGGGCTGTGGGGCCACGCCACATTTACAGCTCTCTGTGTTTCTAACTTGGTTCACTGTTGTGTCAAAGAGAGCATGGGGTGGCAGTGCCTGTGTGAAAAAGCATTTGCCATGGAGGCCTTCATTTTCTTCCCTGACTCACTCATTTCCCTTCTTTAGCCCTGCATTTCATTCCCTCCTCAGGGAACACAAGCAGATCTGTAGCCTGACAGAAAGCTGCCAGATGCGATACCAACAGCTCTCTCCCCTTCAAGCCCTTTCCCCTAGTCAGCAGCCTCCACTACTAGACCAGACATGCCCCTTCCCAGGGCCACTTGTGGGCCATGAGAGCTTCCCCATCACCGTATGGTTAAAGCCTCCCTGGCCACTGCCTTGGGCCATCTGGCAACCTCTCCAACCCTGCAGGCTCCCAGGGGGTCCTTAGTGCTCTTTAGTGCTCATACACGTTGCCCATCCAGCTCTCAAACTTATCTCCAGTCTGTTGTGTGTGGGTGGGTGTAGGGAAGAGGGTGGACTTGCTCTGGGGCTGCCATGAGTCATCTCCATGATCTTTGGAACAAATTACCTGCTCAACTACCTCCACGTGAATTCCAGCTCCCACAGACGGACACCTATATCTCAGCAGCATCTGCTGAGCCACTTGCCCCAGCCCCTGTCACCCCACTACACCTCTGGCTCCCATGCAGCTGCTGCCCACTGGCCACCCCCTCCCCTGGCCAGGAGCCCCCACCCCTGCCTTGGCCAACCACATGGGTGGCCTGGGTGCTGCTGAAGGACAAGGGGGAAGTGGAGGTGTGGTACCAGGCACCAAGTGCCACATCTGTCCTTTCACCAGCCTCCTCCAAGCTTTTATCTTGCCTTTCTACCCAGCAATGACCCGACCAGCTTTAGCTTCTGCCACAGCTGCAGAGATACAGCCTTTGCTCACTCTGATGGGGCATGGGCCACAAAGGGAACAGCTTGGAATTCCTATTTGATTCACCTCTGCCAAACCAGATACTTTCTGTCAATTAAATGTTTCACTCTTGGCTGGAAGGAACCTGATGCTATCACTACCACACATAGCAAGGTTGCAACGCTCACAGCTGCACCCAGATGTGCTCCATGGAGCCAGAGCTCTGCACCACCACTGCCCTGGGGCACTAACACAGCTCAGATTGAAACCACACCTTTGGCAAGTAGTGGTTTTAGAAGGAGAGGGTGCCGCAAGGGAAGATGAAGTAGCACTGGAATGACCTCCAGGGCACTGCTAGGGAATGGTCCTCCTCTGGGAGGGATTTCTAAGGAAACCAGCCTGAGCAAGTCCCATCCTCATCCATTGTTTTCCCCCTAACTCTGATGCATAAGCTGATTTTAAGGAACTTCTGAGTCCACATCCTACCTAGAAGTCAATCTGTCTTCTGCAGAGAGACAGTCATTTCTACCCTCACTCCCTCCATCCCCTTTTTCTTGTAGGCACCTAACATTGACACTGAACACCAGGACCAGGAAAACTGTTTCCAAACATTGTTTGGATGTTGGGATTTGTCTCACTCTCAAAGCTTCTCACACAGGTCCTGCACAGAACCTGGCCCACAGATCTTGGTGCAACCAGGAGCATCCCTCTGAACACAGGAAGTTGAATTTAAACACAAAGAAAAGCTTTGTGTTGTTCAGGTGAGAGAGTCTTGGCACAGGCTGCCCAGGGAGGGTGTGGAGTCTCCTGCTCTGGAGGTTTCCAAAACCTCCTGAATGTTCCTGGGTGACCTGCTTAGAGGGGAACTTGCTTTAGCTTGAGGGAGTTGGGACTGGATGAACTCCAGAGGTCCACTCCAACACCTACCATTCTGACTCTGTGACCTCTGCAGACTCTGTAGGACAGCCCTGGATAGCCTTAACCAAGGATGTGCTCCACAGCACCCACTGCTGCTGGCCTCCTGTAGAGGTTAAACCCCTTGGCTCAATCTCTGCATTACCTTCCTCTTATCCATGACTCCCCTCCAGAACAGCAAGGGGCAAGGAAAGCTATACTAGGTTCAAGACTTACAGAAAACACAGACATGAAGTCTGGGCTTTGCCCTCAAGCCAGTGGCAAAACTTAACAGATATGCTTTGGCAATAGAGGGTTGAAGGAAAAGGCTGGGAGGAGGTGAAGCAGCAATCAAGTACCTTCAGTTAGTTTTTACCAGATTTGGACACAGAGGAAGTTCCAGCTTCAGTCACAGCAACTAGGAGAAAACACATTTTGCTTTTTGCCTTAGGGCACTATTCTTTTAATGAGGGGATACTGCTCATAGACAAAGCCAGCACGACAAGAGGCACTGCTTTCCTGCTGGATCACAGCCACCCAAAACTTCCCCCAGTCACCCCACTTTCACCAGTGGCTGCCCTGAACAGGCACATAACCCCCAGGAACATAAACAGCAAGTATGTGCAAGGAGGTATCATACCTACCCCACACTTTATTTCAATCCAGTGCCCCCTGGCATGGCATTCCTTACACTGCATGCCAGATGAACAGTCTCTTCTAACCCAAAGACAAAGGCGGGGAACAATTCTGCTACCTAGAGAGTGTTGATTCTCAGAGGCTTGAAGGAAGATGGAGCGGGGTCAGGCTGTGAGCTTGCGTGCACAGGAGTGACAGAAGTGCCCCAAACACTTGTAAGCACATGGACAATCCTGCATGCAGAGAGTGAGGGGCATCTGCTGCTACTCTTCAGCACAAGGAAACAGGCCCAGCCCTACCTGAGAAGGATCAGCTCAGCCCTAATTCTTTGTGCCCGGCTTTCAACCATGTGAACAGTGCACAGAGTCCCAGTGTTTTGTCAAAGGGAGGAGAAAGGGAACACTTAGTCCACAAGGAGATTTCATGGGGTGTATTCATTTCCAAACCAAGCTTCTTTAATTAGGAAGAGAAGGGAAAGGGCAGGAAAAAGGGAACACCACAGGCAATGGCAACAAAAAATTTACAATAACAATATGCTTGCCCCCTTAAGCGATGGCTCCCAGGGTCAGCCACACTACACAAATATCCCAAGCCACAGCTGCAGGGGAGCAGCATATTAATGTACAAACCAGCCACACACTGCCTGTGACACGGGGACTTGAAAGAAGAGCCAAAGGGGAGCACATCTCACATCCGTCTCCCAGGCAGCGGTGGCAGGAGCAGGTCAGGCAACCCCTGGCCCAGAGAAGCAGTGTGGCTTCCCTCCTGCACAGCCCTGAATGCTGCCAGGCAGGAGTCACATTCCCATAAAGGAAAACAAAACGCACAACTGGACTGATCTTGATTAGAACAGGTCTGGGCACTGGGTTAGTCTTGGCCCACCCCTGCTGAGGTGACCGAAGCAGAGAACTCTTTAGCTCACGCAGAGCTCGGAGCAGCGCTGACTTATTGTAGCACAAGCCACCTGCTCTGCAGAGCAGGAACAAAAACCATAACTCATTGTGATTTGTCCCAAGGGAAGGTCAGACTTCCTACAAGGAAGGAACAAAAAAAAAAAAAGAAAGAAAAAAGAAAGGCCAGCAGGTCTGTGTGGGCTCTGGAACCCTCTCCCACCATGCAGCTCCATGTTCTTCTGCTGCCGCCGCTGCTGTGAGAAGGGAGAGCACAGCAGCACAGGCCTGGGCTCCTACAGCTGGTGCAGGGTTTGTAACAGCATGTGGCGAGCGAAGGAACAGGAGTCGAGGGCACGGTTTGGTCTGTGGAAAGAGGAAAGAGAGATTGAAAGTAGATATGAGAAGATACGAGATATTTAAGCATCTGGTCTAGAGCGAGCAAATAAACGCTCCTGCAAACACTGGGCTTGCACACCCAAAACCTTTTCCCTCGGTTGTGCCTTCTGAAACCATTCCCTCCTTGCTGCAGGGATCCCTGCTTCCCATGGAAAACTCTCCTGCTGCTGAGTCTGAGTCAGGAAGGCAACAACTGAGAATCAGAACATTTATTACCACAGGTACAAAACTCAGCAGCAGCCTGTGGCTGTCTGCAGCTTGGTGTCTCATTTTGGGTAGAACAAAGTGGGTGGGGGTGGAAACCCCCTTCCCTCCTCTCTGGCAATAGGATTTTCCATACAGAACCACTGTTAAGGGCCTCAAAACATAGAAAAGCCTGATGGTACTCAAATCTTCTCTCACCAAGTCAGCTGCTATCTATGACCCCGGGGAGGCTTTGGTCTCAGGGCTGTTTACACCTTTAGAAGAGGTGAAAGAAGAGAACTTTCTGCCCTGAGGGCAATTAACACCAAGTAACTGGGTTTGCTGGGCCACCTTCCCAAGATGCCTTACAAACAGCCCACAGAACCTTCAGAGCATTGTCTGGAAGGGCCTGGCCCAGAGACTACAACAAGCAAAGTCTACATCACACAGAATAACCTGCCCCTGAAAATATACAGTCACAGCTGGGTTAACACAGGCTAAATTTCTCTCAAGTTCCAAACCGGCTCCCAGTCACATAAGATTTCCGTTTCCACAGGCTACCTGTTCTCTAAGCATCACTGAAACTTCTAACAATCTTTATCCAGCCATTAGGGAACTTCCTCCAAAGGCTTTCAATCCAACGTTCTCCACTCTTCTGAGAATGGAAAAAATCATTCTTGTTACCTCTCCCTCGTCCCACTGCAGCAAAACCACTCTTAGTAACTAACAGCAGCAACATCTACTCAATCTGGGGAAGAAGGGAGAGCTGAAATAAAGACTGGGATAGCCAAGGTAGAAGCAAGAAGTTCATCTGTGGATTTACAAGACACGGGCAATAGCTAGAGAGGTGGTTTGGTGTAGGACTTCCACGGCTGCTGAGGTTTAACAGAAGCACATCCTGGAGAAGAGTTAACCCTTTTTACTCCCCCAAGAGCCATTTGGTGCTCCACCTTCAACAGACAGGATACAGTTACAACTTGCAGTTTATCTTCAGAGGGTGAGGTATTTCAGTCATAGCCTTTGGAAGACCCAGCTCTGTTTGCAATGAGCAGGCTTCATTCTGCCCAGGCAGCTCCCCCCATTTTTGGAGACGAAGAACTTGAACTGCTGATGTTGATTGCAGCCAAGCCACCTCTAACACAAAGAGTCTCCTTACCCTCTCTGGAGGTAAACCGCCTGCCACTCTGTGCTACAGACTGTTGAAAGGGGCTAGTATGTGATCCAATCCAACAAAGAGCAGCAAAAAAGGTCCCAAACCCCCCAAAAAATAACCCCACCAACACCTCCAGCAAGTCACAAGCAGGCAGGCAGCCATCCACGTACTCGTTTTCCCCCCACCAAAAAAAAGTCATGGCAAAGGACATTGCAGATTCACAGCACCCTCTTGTGTCCAAAGAGCAGAAGTGAAGGCCTGAGAACAGCAGAGTAAGATGGATGCTGCTCACAGCCCAAGACCATAAATCCATCATTTTCAAATGGAGAACATTCCCTGCATCATCACAAATTGTCTTAAACGGAAGCAGGAGAATGACTGCTCCAGAAGTAAAGCCCCTTGTAGTGTGAAAGGCAGCACAGCTCTAGCCCAGGCAGCTACAAAAAAAACTTTGCTGCAAATGAAGGACTCGTGGGTTTGCCAGTGGAAGCGGATTTGTTGTTGAAACAGAGCCCAAGTGAGTGTCACAGATTACCAAGTTGAGGTTTGATTTAAGGTTAGTTTCTAAAAGTTAGTTTTTGTTCTGAATCCCAAGGAAAGACACAGGGTGTAAGTTAACCAAGCAGCTGTTTTAACTGGACTTTGTGGTTCTTGAACTGCTCCTGTTGTCTCCAGGCAACTGTAAAGAATTTAAATAGCTGTTCTCATTCTCTCAGGGAAACCATTTTAAGAAATATATATATCTTTATAAAGCACAAAGGAATATTTGCTTATAGATAGTATTGACTGCATTATGCTACACAGGACATACAATTCCCCATGACAACGTTCACACTGCACCAGCAACACTGCAGGCTTGGCCATCAGTACCCTCACATACTAACAGCAGGCAGACAGATCTGCATTCTGCTCTGAGAGAGGCTCTTGGCTTTCACAGAACCTTTCAACAGTCTCACACTTTCAGGAAAAGAGACTTTCCCCTCTTGTACTTGCAGTGAAATGCTGGCTACAAATTCAATGGAACTTTTGTTAATGAACTCATTATGACCAGAATTTTACTTATTTTGTCACATACAGCATCAACTACAGAAAAAAACCTCACTTATTGCTATTTTTCAGGCCTGGACCCTGGAACAGGCTACATGCACATAAGCCTGACATAAGCAATTGGAAGGGTCAAATGCACTGAACCAAAGTCCCCTTTTCTGTATTCCCAGCTTCAAGAGATTTAGATCCTCCATTTGGAGGCTTGGGGCTGATAGATACAAAGTGGAACATGGTTTGATCAAGCTGGGTCTCTACAGAAGTAGTGCCTGATGAAGTAAGCCATCATTTTCTTCACTCATTTTAGGGCTGGTATTGGATCCTTAGGCTGTACAGGTATCTATTTGATTCACAAGCGGGATCATGGGCATGGGCAGCAGTGTAGGAAACAGCAGAAACCCAATGATCTGGCTGGACAGCTTCACAGAGCAAGTCCTGACACTTCTTGTTTAATCCTACAATGACTGAGTTGGAGGTGTATTTGTTGGGTTGGTAAAGCATATGGCCACATGGCTTGTCACTGCCTAATTCTCAGCCTGATCAAGTCAAAAAGGGGAGACAGGAGACAAACTGTTTCACCAGAAGGGCCTCCAGGCTATCATTTATGTGTGTGGAAACAAGGCAGTCACAGTTTATTTTCCAAACCTTGCCACAGCTGGGTGCTGGACATGTGCTACTTTGTGTGGCATTTGACAGCTTCTGCCACATCCATGCTTGGCAAAATTCTTCTCCCCTATCACAATTGCCCTGCTTCCAAACCCAAGAGACCTAAGCAAAGGCCGATTACCAATATTTGACTGTATCCCTATGACCTATGTTTCGTACTGACCACAGTATTTGATGCCTCTGTCTTTCACCAGCAGAAGAACCCAAGCTTCAGCATATTGCCCACATCAGGAAACTCAGAAAGGCCTTGTTCTGGAAGCTGTCAAAAAGCTGCTTTCCCCCTGTGTGACACATGGCCCACAATGAGCCAAAGAGCCACCAAGTTCTAAACAGATTTCAAACCTCTGCTGGTTTTGCTTAAAGTGACGGTTCTGGATCACTTCTGCCCTTGATTGCTGAAGCCCTTGTTCTCTCGAGGAAAAGACTATTTGGAGCGGGTTTTTTTAAACCACATCAACACTTATCCCAGAAGAGATATAGCTTCCACTGTCAGCACATTACCTCTGCTTTAAGACATTAAAGAAACTGGTTGAGGCAGGAGTTGATGCTACACCTATACTAGAAGCAACAACATGAAAGAGAGGCAGATAGCAGAAGCAGCCTCTTCAACACTTATGCTCCTCAATTTAGTTCTCAAAAATCACTACTCTTATTGCTCTCACTGTAGGAACAGTTTGATTTAGGAACAAATTCAGTCTTTGTGTTCCACACTGTTTTGATCTGCCATGGTTGAGTGTTCCAGAGCATGACAATTCAGGTAGAGCTCTGCTGACATTCACACTCAGAAGGGTGATTTGGAGGGCATAGTTAGATCTAGTGTGGCTAGAAACCCAGTAAGCTTCCTCAAGCTCTAAACACCTCTGTTGTGACTGGCAGCAGTCTATGCTTCAAAGCCAGTCAGTTGCAAACACAGCTTTCCATTTCTTCTTTAGAATCCGGACTTTGTACTCTAAACCTTGCATTCTGTAGTAAGCAAGATAAAAGTAGTGGCCCATCAAACTGTTAATCCTCAGTTTCAGAACACATATTTAGTGGGTTTCAACAGAACAGCCTGCATGTAGCTATTAACCCTCAGTCTCACTAGTTCCCATGGAGAAGACAGCACGGCATGTACAATACTCACTTTGTGACAAAAGCTGAGAGAACTGGAGCCAGAGATTTAGGGAAATAATCCTGCTGGACCATATGGTTCAAGGTCATAAGAATACCATAGAGGCTTGGGACAGCTTTGATCTTCTCTTCACTCTGAAAAAAAAAGACAAGAATAAGTCAGACATTAGACAATCACTATTGTAACTCATCCACTCTAGCTCACAGAGGCACTGAATTCTCTGTTGAGTGAAGTGCTGCTATACATTATAGAAGAGAAAGCTGCTCATTAGATTAAGTCACTTGATTTCAATTCCTAAATAATTCGCTTGCCTTAATTACACTTTTTTTTTCCCCCTCCTGCATTATTCTTTAGCTCATTTTTGTACCATCTCAAATTCTTCTGCAGGCTTCCTCCAGAACTTGATGCAGTGTTCCCAGAACTCGTCTCTCAGTTATATACAAGATAAAGCTGAGAGTCTTTCCTATTGCTGTTTCTCTGCTGACACAAGTTACTCCAGCTCATAATGTGACACTAAGTAACATGTCCCGATTCCTACATTCTCCACTGCCATTTATTTCTCCACTGCCATCCCAACTAAAGCCTTTTGTTTAGTTGCCAGGATTTGGATCTGTGTTCCTAGGTGTATGACCTTGTATTTCAAGGTGCTAAATAAATCTGTTGCTTGTGTGCTTCCAGCTAGGTGGGATAAAATACCAATGGAAGTTGCTCTCTCTCCACATATGCCTAATTCATCAACAGTCCTCTTCACAGAAGATAAAACAATCATCTGGCTGATCTTCAAGAGCTTTATGATCAATGTCACTTCTGGATCCAAAAGAATTCTTCTGCAGCTCAAGTCTATCCTTTGTGTCTCTTGTATTTTTGGGGTTTTTTTCTGTACAGGATAAGAGGTAGGTGGTAGTTCCTGAAACAAGCACTCTCCAGAAAAGCAAGTCTTCTCTGGTTCTGTTGATCTGAGAAACGTATAGCTCAGCACTGGCCCAGTGTCCACAGGAAAAAGGTTAAGCTACTTTTTTAGAAAACTAAGATTTGTCCCACTGTGTCAACAGCTGTGGGTATCCCAGGCTGGATCTCATCAGAAGGAAATCTATCAACCTAATTAAGAGCAAGCTACTATAACATAGATTACAGCCGTTCTGCAGTTAAGAATTGTCTTGGTCCAAGTTTCCATTCTCAGCTTCTAGGTCTTGAAGCAGTGGCAAACACTAACCCTTGTAGCACAAGTAGGGAAATGTGCTCCTTAAGTTGGCAGACAGTAGGTCCCCCAGTCACCCCACTGCAAGTAAAGCTACAGGTACTCTAATGTGACTTGCAGATTTCCTACCCACCCTTAAGTAGTTTCTCCTGAGAAAGTTCATTTTATGTTACTACACATTTCACTCAAATATTTGGCAAAGATACTCCAAAGCATGAGGTTGAATGCTACTGATCTAGCATGAGTAGCTCTATATGTGTTTGAGCCACACTACTAAGAGATGTCCTAAAGACCACATAAACTAGTAATATTGGAGATTAGATCCCCAGATATGGCATTTCACAGCTACCATAGTGCAGCAGCACTGTTTCCTTTCCTGACCCACCCTGCATTTAGGGGATGAATGAGGCTGCAGAGCACATTAAACAGAAGAGTTACAAAGTTCCTTCATCCTAATGTAACCTTGCAATTTGCAGTTTCTGCTGGACCTGCAGACTTCCATTGTCCCTGGGCATCAGGCATGCACAGGCACCCGGCTGCTTCCATGGCAACATAATTACCCAAAACCCAGCTAGTCTGGGCTTCCACAGCCTAAGCAGACAATAACTTAACCCTTTCCCGCTTCCTCACCTTAAGCAGTCCCATGTGAATCAAGAGGCTTGTGATGAATGCATCTGAATTAAATGTGGCAGAAGTGAAGGCTTTTCTCATCAGGGCATCTGAAGAGAAACAAATGCATCACATTAAATTTGACATCACATTAAACAATACAGAAAGGGACACTGTTATGGATTTTAAGATCAAGATTGCTCATATAGGACCTCAGGGAATATCAGACATTAAAGGACTTTTGGGAAGTAATATCTGTTAAGATTCCAGCTTTCTCCACAGGGACTGGGTATTATTTGAAACACTAAGTAAAAAAATCCAGTCCTTAAGTACAAGGCTTGATAGAAACACCAAGAAACAATCCTAACATTCCCACACTGCCAAGCTGCAGATGCAATTTGACCTCAGTTGTACACACCACAAAATGCTCTCCCCAATGCCTTTGAACACACCTGCTATGTGCACACAGGCACAGACACAGAATCAGATAAGGCAGAGCAGCAGAGTCAGAGCCTCAACCTATTAAAGGCCCAGCAAGAATTCACCTTTCATCTGAAACCACTAGGAATGAGGACACAGTGAGAAAATTTGTTCAGCTATTTTCTGGGCTCCTTCAGAACCAATGTTCTGCCACAAGGTATGGGCAAACCAGCGCTTCAGCTTCTCGTGTCTACAAGGTAGACAAGGCACATGTTTGGAAGTCTGAGTGTTGTGGTATCTTGGAATGGGCAGAACTCATCAGAGTGGCTGTACAAAGTGTCAGACTTTAACCAGGGACCTCACAATCAGCTGTGGGTAGTTTTCTGGAATTAAAGGAATTGCCAGGTTCTACCTTTCCCTAAGGAACAGGAAGAGTAAGAAACATACATAAGCACACTTCAGACAACAGGAACGCCCTGTGCTCCATTTTTTGTTGGAGATAACTCAGAATAGGCACAAGCCAAGGCCAGCACTAGCTCAATGAGATGCCAAATGACTATTTTTGGCTGATTGGCCCCAAAACTGACTGCAGAGAACTCTGTTACATCACTCTTTCACGTAACAGTGAACACAGTGTCACCATGTGTATGTATTCCCAACTAAGAAATTCCAAACTAGGGAAATGTACTCTTAAGTGGTCTTGAAAATAAGGGATCCAGTTGTTCTGCACAATATTGATAGGTAGCTTGTTGTATGGGAGAACTGTGCTGCTGGGAGATTTGAAACAGATGAAGGTCAGTGGTCAGATGTCTGGGAGTGTTTGGAAATTCCTGTTTCCAAGTAAGGTCACAAAGGGATACTCCTAGTCCACACAGGAATCAGACCTAACCCAAATCACTGCTCCATAATATATAGTGAGGAACAGTCTCTTGCCTATACATTAGCTTTTGTGCCTCATCCTGTGTTGCAAATCTTTGCTTAAAGATGTTTGAGGTTGATAAGAAGAGGCACTAAGAGGTCTCTCTTTACACTCTCTTAATACTACACTGGAAAGTCTACTTCCTGCAAATTACTGTTAAAATTCAATCACTTTGAAAAGGTAACTGAACTTGGAACACGGAGCTAGTGGTTACTGACAGCCTAGCAACAAGAAGATGCAGGAAGGGCAGCACAGCTCCACTAAGCAGCTACAACAGACACTCACCATCAAGCTTTGGAAGCAAAATATAAGCTAAATTCAGAATGAACCTCTACTTTCACTCCACACAACAGCATGGTACACAGCTTAGTGCTTTGTTATCTGGGGGTTTGTGCTGCCAGGGACAAAAGAGTCCAATGGCCTGGCCCACAGGGCCCTTCCTCTGCATCACATTTGGGTCCTTGACATTGAAACAGGTCACACCATGAAGTGATGAAAGGTCCAGTCACCTGTTGTTTCATGCACCGCTGTTTTCACTGGGGCTTCATCTTTGAAGACAGAGGATATCCTTAGGAGAGCTGTAACTACTTTCTCTACATCAGATGTATCTGTCTGAAAGACAATAAAAAACAAAAGAAAAATCAGTTCACTGCTCACTGGCTACAGAAGACAGGTCTCTGGTGGGGTTGTGACAAGAACTCCAGCCTTCAGCTGACTGACATCAGTTTTGCCTCGGCCATATCTCAAGGCATAAGCACACTTGCAAAACAAAGTTACTCTGTGTAGAAGCTGTGAAGCCTGGGGATCACCAGGGAGAAGATGCAAATGTAGGTCTCAAGAGAAAATGTGGTCACCTCTGGAGACTAAATGGTTCTGAGAGAGAATGGAGCAGAGAAGCCCCCCAGCTCACTCACCTGCTGAGCTATCAGCGTGGAGCACTTTGGTCCCAGGCGCAGCAACTTCTCTGGTGATGGGAAAGCGAGGAATGTGGCAACATCCACTGGAGCGGATGGCACTGGAGCTGAATCCTGAAACAAACAGAATCCATGTCAAGTTTACTCTTGGAAGTACATAAATTGATTCAGCAGCAAAAGAACAGAGGTACACATAGGACACAAGTAAATCAGGGCAGGACTTGTTTTATCTGAAAACTATTGGAAGCTGGAATGAGCCCAGAACTGGAATAGCCAGGATGTGCCAACACAACTGCATGGCATTGCACACACAAGGGTCCCACCATCTCCTGGACATGGGAGGACTTTCTACCCTTGTCTGTTACAACCTCTACCCAGTGGGGTCCCCACATGTGTGCACATCCACACTTAAAATGTTTACAAGTCATCCACTTTATTTCTTTCTTTCTTTCCTGCATGTTATCTCCCTGACTGTTACTACAGTGCCAGCCCACATAGGAATGCTACACACAAGTTCAGACTCACTCCACATCTCATTCCCTCCTTTACTCTCCTCCAGCCAAGGAAACAGCAACAAATCTGGAAGGAAGCCTACCTGTGAATCAATAATCTTCTTAGGGGTCAGTGACTCCTGCTCCTCCGGTCCTCTCTCCTTCAGCTGTTGCTGTTCTTCCTCCTCCTCTTCATCTTCCTCCTCTTCTTCATCCTCTTCCTCCTCCCCTTCATCATCACTAAGGTTTGAGAGTTACATGATGCATTAACTATGCACTTACAATTCCTGTACATGGGAACTAAAACACTTTTGCAAGAACAAAAAAGCAGCTTCCCCTTGAGTCTCACTGCAAGAAGTAAATCCCCATCTACAACAGTTTAAGAGAACACTCAGGCTTCAGTCACCCCACTGACAATGGCAAGCAAACAGCGAGGAATGCAATCGATAACTAACACTACCACTGAGAATAAGGCACAAGGCTTATCCTGCTCCACACCACACAAGTCAGACCAACACACATCTGTAACGTTACAGTTCTTATTTTAAAAGAGATAAGTGAATGAAAGGATTGATTACCTAGCAACAGAACAAGGGGTAATGGGATGAAGCTGGAACACAAAAAGTTCCACTTAAGAAAAAAACTATGTCACTGTTAAGGTGCTGGAGCCCTGGCACAGGCCGCCCAGAGGGCTTGTGGAGTCTCCTTCCTTGGAGGTCTTCAAGACCCGCCTGGACACGTTCCTATGTGACCTGATCTAGGTGAACCTGCTTCTGCAGGTGGGTTGGACTGGATGATCTCTAAAGGTCCCTTCCAACCCCACCATTCTATGATTCTATGATCAAAAATGGCAGAGAACTTCTGATTTAAATACCCAGCTTACCTCAAAGATCCCAGCACAGCTGCCATATTGAAGCCCTCAAGGATCTCTTGGAGTTGCTCACACCCCTCTTCTCCCAGACAGTTACCTAGGTTGATAAAAGGAGTAGACTCAGATACACACAAAATTATTCTTGAGGATTTAGCAGCATATTCTTGTCTATCTCTTGTTTCTGAAATTGAACAGTTATCAGTTACTTCTACACAACACCTTAGAAGCAGCAATGCAGACTTACAGTCAGTTAACAGAATAAAAAATTTGTTCAGCAGCATTACACAATGGTTGGAGACAAAAAAAAGCCACTAAAGAGTATCTTTGAGAGTCTTCCTGATAGTTCTATAAACCAGCTCTTGTTCTCAGCAGTTCTAACACAAGAACACATGGGACAGTACCACTGAAACGCAGTGGCCCAAACAGCAAAAGCCAACACTGGTCAAAGTTCTCCCACTCTTCTGCAGAGATACACACAGAGGTTTTTGTTTGTAAGTATGAAATATCTGACATCACAAAGGACAAATTAAAAAGTTTTACAGAAATAAGGTGTAGCTATTAGTTTAATCTTTCTACCTTATGAGATGGACTGAAATTGTCTAACTTTAACAATTAACTGAATTCATGGCTTAAGAAAAGTTTCAGGACCTAATTGCTTCCTGTACTGAGGTCATTCAACTTCAGATACTCTCAGAGTACCAGTTTTTAATCGGTGACAATTTTAAGATTAGAATATGTTATCCTGTCCACTTTCTCCCTAATGGTTTCTCATTGGGATCAGACTACACATCCTTTCATCTAGCAAGCTTACATACCATTGAGATCCAATTTCTCCAATTCTGCTTTATCTTCAACAGCTTCAGCAACAGTCAGAGCCGCATCACGTTTGATCTCACAGAAGGACAAATTCAGTTCCTAAGCAGCAGAAGAATATTTGTTTGCAGAACTCTTATTAACCTCTATCATTCTCATAACCCTCCTGTGCTCAAGACTCTCACACTTGAACAGGCTCTTAACAAAAAGTATTTTTAATTGGAACTAAAACATGACACATACTTCTACTTCCTATACTTAAAAGGGGCTGAAACGTATTACTGAAGGCAACCACTTTACTAGAATAGCCACAGACCATTCTGACTGCTCAACTAAAAGGCAGCAGATATCTCAGCCCTTAGCAATTAGCTGAGTGGAGATCTTTACTTACTCAAGGGTTAAAAGAGCATCCCAGAACTCACACACCAGTAAGTCTTACTGAAGAAGAGTAGCTACTACGCTAAATGGACTGCACATTTGCTTTTGAATACTTAGGTTGCAAGTTAAGGCCTTCCAAAGACAAACATCAAGCGGTACTCTGATGAATACAGCTAGCAGAGAAACAGGATGGATATACTAGTAAGATTAAAGTTATTCAACAGCCAGGCACCATCCACCACCATTCCACGCTGTGCTCAACCAATCTTTTCCCAAGAGGTTTAATATTAACAGCAAAAGGGAAGCAGTCCTTGAATAGAATGAATCAGCTATGACTGCTTCATGCTACCCTCCCTTAACCACTTCTGCTCCAGAAAAAAAAATTACTTAAACAACCATAAGTACTCTCAATACCCCCATTAGAATCCTTAATTTTCTGGGACATTCAGACATAAGTTCCAGTAGAAACAGCAGAAGCCTGAACAAGTCATCTCTCACCACAAAGCACCTACTTCTTTCTGTACCAAGTTCATATATGTAAATAAATCTCAGCACTCAGATGAATTTGTCTTTGCCTGCATGATTAGGAATCACGTGTGCAGTTGTGAGCCGTGGCAGGTGTTTTTAGATATCCTGGTTAACTTACTGACTGGACTTAAGTCTGTCTAGATATTGTCAAATGCAAGTCCTGGGAAAAAAAAACTGACGTAGGAGGCTGTGGTATTACTACAAACCTAAAACCATTTTGACTTTTGATACATGCCCTAGCAAAGAAAAGGCATTCACTGTAAAAAGTCTGAGCTGCTGAAGGGATCATGAGCTGTTCATGAAGAGGAACATCTCAGTCCCCACTCGCAACACTGAGAGGTTCTAAAAATCTGATACTTCCATTATCAGATTTTCTTGCACAGCATTTGCTTTACTGAACCAACAGCTTCAAAAAAGATCAAGTGGAGGCTAAACAGTGCGTGGTACATCTCCACACAGAATAGTCTCATCTGGATGTGGCAATGGCATTGATCTACAGTACAGCTTATTGCTCGAGTTGTGAGCACAGAACCTCCACTGAAGTGAATCCCAATTTAATACAATCAATAGTGTTTAAACAGACAGGAAATGGGAAACAAGGCATTTTCAAAAGATATTCAAAGCTGCTCAGCAAGAAGACAATACCTTTAATTTATGAAGTCCTTCTTTAACAGCATCAGCAATAGCAACAGCACCCTTGGAACGCACCAGGCAGTCTCCAAAGTTGATCACTTCAATCTGCCGAAGCGCCTTCAGAGTCTGCAAGACAGCTCAGGCTTGAAGCACAGACATGCAAGTAACTAAGTGTTCTCTCAATGTTGATAGGTCACCTTTCCTACTGCAGCATGGCACGTGGCTCCACCAACCCAGAGGTGCCAATGCTCACTATATTCCAGAATTCTGGAAGGAGTAAGAAGCTAAACCCAAAGCATCTCATTCGAACAACTCACCTCTGCCATGGCCACAGCTCCTTTCTCAGTGAAGGTGTTGTCATTCAAGTTTATAACCTTAAGCAGTGGGTTGATTGCAAAGGCCTGGGCCAGCGCTGTGATGCCAGGATGGTTAATTCCATTCTGTGGCATATGGACCTCTTCTAGAGTCCCAATGATCTGGGAAAGGATACAGGTGGAAAAAAAAGTTGTAAGGAGACATGCTCAAAGTATAGTGCTCCACTGCTTAGGATTTGCTTAAAATTGCTCTCCTCCAGTTCAAAACTCCATTAGTTGTTCTACATAGAACTATTTGCCAGCAATTATGTTAAATCTAAGTGAAACTGAATGCTCATGGCAAGTATCAGTTTAATACAAAACCCCTGATTCTAAGGGTAACAGGTAGCATTCTCCCAGCATGTCTGCCCTAGGATAACTTAAACAAGAGTTCTTCACCTGTGGTTCAATAACCCTGAAACAAATCAAGCAACATCACTAGACACAATATACATATTTTTAATTTAAGATCTACATTTCACCCTGACTGCAGAAACAAATCCATAAGAAAAAAAATCAGTATGAGCATTGTTTATGGGCTAACAAGTAAGGTCACAAAACAGTAATGAAACCCACTTGGGAAGCGCCATTCAGTCTGAATTCCTTGTGAATCACTCTGTTATGTCTCTCTCAAGTATTTAAGTAGTCTAATTTTTGCCATGATTGATGATTAGTCAAAATCCCATCAAGAGCTCTTTACAAAAAAACAACCTATAAGCTGCAATATCATTGTTAATACACCAAAAAAAAATGCCTTATAATTCAGAAGTTGCTTTTAGCAGCAGTGGAGGAAGGAAAATGAAAGTAGGTGGCCCCAATCACAGCAAATTCTCTTTCTCCAACAAAAGTGCAAGTTGGCCAGTGACAGCTAGAGAAAGATAGGCAGCATTTAGAGCCATCCCAGATAAAACATTAGGCTGCTTTGCCAGATGATGGAACAACTAGGCAGAGAAGCACTTGAGGTTCCCGGTGTTAGATACCTCCATTAGCACAGAGGGAAGAGAAGGAATAGGACTACTATTAATCTACTCAGGAGATGTCCATTTCTCCCCTCAGGTAACCACTTTCCATAGCCACCAATTATGCCTTTGGAAACTTAGGTCACACAAACATTCAGTCATCAATCCCTAATTGCATTTGTTGAAAACCCCAGTCTCAGCAGCAACCATCATAGGACTTCAGTGAACCAACAAGCAGTCCCTGCTTCCAAGGTGATGTCAGCTCTCTGTCCACTAATTTAAACGTTAGGACTTAAGCACAGCTTGCTCCAACTTGTTGTGAAATAACTCTGGTTTGGTACTTACCCCAAAGGCTTCAGCCAGTGCAGTGGCACCATCATTCTCCAAACGATTTCTGCCAGCCACAAATATTTTCAAAGCAAGAGGCTTGCCCTGGGCACTTGATTTCCTGTGACACTCTTTCAGAGCAGCTGCCAATATCTAGGGACGAACCAAACAGTTTATACTACCTCAACATCTCCTTCTAAAGGAATCCAAATGTGTTTCTTATATCCAGCTGTCAAGAAATACTTTGGTCACCGTTGAAATGCACCTGTTTCTCTAGCAGAGTATACAATAAAACTGTAACCATAACACTTGCACACTACAGTCTTAGACAAGAAGTGATCATTTTGCATAAGGAGAACACATTTGACCCAGTTAAGAACATTTGATTCTTAAACAGTCAGACATATAGGGTCTTAGTGTTAACCAGGACTAATTGTTGTTTTCTGCTTCACCCAACAGACATCCTTCAGTGCTATGCTTGGTAATACTGTTCTCTCAAATCCAAAGCTACTAGTTCTCTTACTATAAAATCTAATGTTTAGGATAGAACTTGTTTTCTATCCTGGAAAAACAAAGTAGCTTCTCGTTGCAGAAATTTATCCAAGAAAACATGTAGGGAGAAGGAATCTTGAAACCAGAAAAGTGGGACAATGAGAATCTCATTAAGTTTAAAGGGAAATGCAAAGTCCTGTCAATGGGGAGGAATTACTCTATGCACCAGCATAAGACAGGGGTCAACTTGGGGCAAAAATAACTCAGCAGAAAAGAACCTGGGGGTCCTCATGGATGGGAAGCTGACCATGAACTACCAAGATGCACTTGCAGCAAAAAGTCTGCTGGGAAAAGCATTCTCAGCACTTCAAGGGGAGCAATCTTTCTCCTCTACTCAGCCCTTTGAAATGCATTCAAGTGCTGTGTCCATTTCCAGGCTCCTACACAGACACAGTAGGATGAGGATGATTAAGGATTTGGAGAATTTTACATACTAGGAGAGCGCTAATATTTATGCAATGGAAGAGAGATGAGATCATTAAGGCTGCAGAAGAGAGATCTTATCCACATGTAAGAACAGCCAGAACAACAGGACAGGGGGAGAAGGTGGTGTGGAAGAGAAGGCAGAGTCAGATACAAATGCACACAAACTAAACAGGCTTTTCTCTGCATCAAACACTAAAAAAACTTCTCGTTACTGTGAGAGTTGGTAAACGCTGGGACAGATTATCCAGAGAGCTTGTGAAGCCTCCATCCTTTGAGATATTCAAAACTTGACTAGACATAGCTGTGAGCAACCTGGTCTGGTTGCCTTGAGCAGCAGAGTCAAACCAGATCATCACCAAAGATCCCTTCCATCATTCTGTGACTCAGTGTAGGGCAGACTGAAGCCAAGCCCAGGCTCTGACCTCATTTCCAAAAAGGAGACAACTCTTACCTTGCCACCACCGATGCCCATGCCACAGTTATTGAGTTTGAGCTCCTGTAGGGTGTAGCACGCGGGGCTCTTCAGCAGCTCCTCAAAGCCACGCACACCATCTGGCCCAAAGGCATTGTCACTCAGGTCCAGCTCCACCAGCTGGGCTCCAGCAGTGATCAGTGCATTCCCCAAAGAGATCTGGAAGGGAACAGATGGAAGTGGGTGGGAAGGAGTGGACTGACTTTTAGTGACAGCATCACTACAGTGGCTATGTGTGACAGTGATGCTGCAAAAGAATTTCCACTTTGAAGACATTCAGCAAAGCTGCAAGTGGAAATCAAACTTTACAGCTAAAGTCAGAGAAGTAGTTGTGCAAATTAAGCTAAAGATAACCATAAGGCAGTTACCATCCCTTTAGGTCAAATATACATTCTTCAGAGTGAGTTTCCCCTTCTACACTGCTAAAAGAAATACTGTTTCCATTCTGTTGAGTTGGTCATGATAACACTTCCCAGGACACAAGGAGGTGGGAGCTCTGTAATGCTCTTGGAAGAGAGAGTCATATGCTTTTATTTAGGTAGAACTGGAACTAAGCTTTCTATCCACTGGACGACAAGGAGCTTTTCCTCAGGGACAAGCTTCTTCACCAGCATTAACTTGCATTTGGCCTTTTATCGACTCTTTCTTACCTCACTCAGAAACAGCAAGAGAACCACTCACCTATCCTGAGACACTTAACATTAGCAGTAAAGAGAAAGATCATCTCTGTGCTAAAAAAACATACTCCCACAAAAAACACGACAGGTGAGAAAAGAAGTTATATTTGTCAGAAGCCTCAGACCTAGTTTTTACTTACCAGAGCAGGAGGGATCTCAGACCTTAGTCTCCCTGTGAACATGTCGCTCCAATGACACCTCTAAAGTAAGAAACATACAGATAGGAACCATTAAAAATATTTAGAACAACAGTGTTGCACAGAGGTTTACTCATGCAAGCTGCATTACATCACTGGGGACAGCTAAACACTGTCTGCTTTCCCTTGAGCTTGTCATTTGATTGTACTAAAGAACTAACATCACAATTACCTCACTTGCAAGGACACAAAATCACCAAAATGCACATTGTCAATAACACTATACAAGAATTTTTGCTTGCATTCAAGTTGGAATTCTTTTCTGCTGAGGAAATTATCACAGGAAAACGCAGCAGGAAACTGAAAGATACATTAGGAATGCAGATTTTACTGAGGTACAGAGCTCAACAATCTGGACTTGCTTGAGTGATTAATGTGAATCAATGTTTCATGCTCCTCTCCTGCAAGGGACAGTGCCTCAAGCAGCACAGTATTCTCCTAATATCAGGCTGGAGCGGTGGTAGAGAAACAGCTTGGAGACATTAAAAAACAAACACCTCCTGGTGCATTTCCTCCATTATTTCTTCCCTAGTCAAGCATTCTCTGAAGACTCACTCTTCAGAAGATCTGATCATTCTCCAGAAAAATATCACCCAGCTTTTTCCATTAGACCTTAAGCCCTGTTGCCAAGGTTCTTTGTTTACAGGCGCTTCCTTTACAGAGAGGCTTTTCCTTGTCCATCTCCTAGCTTTAAGATCGGAAGCCTTCTGAACAGGAACAGCTAGGGATGCAGAAAGCATTCCCACTATGTCCAAGTCCCCAAGTTCTGCCATATCTTCACATAGCTGTTCTCCCTACTGGAAGAACCACCAAGAAAGCTTTGGGTCTAACTCATGGCAAGCTACTGCGGGAAGAGCATAGATAGGCCTTTGGTATTTCTACATTACTTCTTTCCCTTTCACCACCGCCCAACTTGAGGATCTCACCTTGAGCTCTGATTTCTTCTCCAAGGCTTTGGCAATGACCTTTGCTGCCTCCACACCCACCGTGTTGCCTTCCAGGCGTAATGCTTCCAGGCCATCAAATTCTTCAATTTGCTTGATCACTTCTTCAGCTGCAAGAAGTAAACAGTCTAGTTGGGCTTTTATCATATTAGATACCAAAGTAACGCATTGATGCGGCAATTCAGCACACAGTTTAGGAGCTAGAGTGCATGTACCTTCAAAGATGCAAGGACTAAGATAGAAGCTGATGGGAACTGGTGTCACATCAACAGGATGAAGTTCCCACTGACTAGCAAGAGCAGATGCCTCTTTAGCAAACGTGCCAAGGTGGAATATTATAACTCTAGAGTAATCCTATGCAAGACAGGAGCAGGATGCAGACTCTGTCCTGTCATTGAGTACTTGTTATTCCCAAGCTCCAAAGTCTTTCTCCACAGTCTTTGCACCAACACTGAATTTTTTTACAGTGAGGGATGTGAAACACTAACAGGTTGCCCAGAGAGGTTGCGGACCCTCCATCACTGGAAACGTTCAACTTCAGGCTGAACGAAAATCTCAGAAACCTGATCTAATTGAAGATGCCCCTGCTCACTACAAGGGGGTCAAGATTAGATGACCTTTAAATATTCCTCCCAAACCAAATATTCCCATGATACTAAAATGGCATATAGAAAAGCACCACCTTTGTAATCAGTTAAAAAAAAACCCAGAGGTATGCACTAAAGTAATCTCTCATAAGGTCATGCCAGTTCTTGACATGGCAGAAATGTTGATCTAATATACATATTCTCTGGATACTTACTACATCAGCAGCCAGTGCAAGGTATTTTTAACTGTGAAACATACATACACCAGCAAAGTATTAAAGAAAAAAACACAAAAGTACAAACAATTTATGAGGATTGGGAAGAAAATCAGACTACTGCAGCACAGTAGTGTATCAGCCTGTTCCTCTGCACAGGTCTTTGAAGCATCTACTTGTTCTAAGTGCTGTCACATCCTTGCTCACTCTTTTAAAAGCAGCACTGACCTCTAACACACAGCAACTGTCAAAAGCACTTGGAGAGAACAGCAAGAAAACAGGAATCAAACACTAGAGTCAAACTCCAATTCTGCCAGCTATAGCATTGCCAGCATAGAAGCAGCTGTAGCTGAAAGACCCTTCTATCATCGCTAATATTATGACAACTTGGCCATGCAGGATTAGAAGGTGGGTTACCACAAGACTTTAGAATTTCAGTAAGACATTTCCCAAATGCAAAAGTACTTTCTCTTACCATCTTCAGCTGTATTGAGTTTAAGGCTCTGGCCTTTGAAGCTCAGCTGTCCACCACCCACTTTGGTTTTGGCAAGTGACTCTGCAAGCTTAGCAATGTCTTCTGATGCCATCTTTCTGCTTTTCCAAATGTGAAGAGCTGTCAAACTGTCAACACTAAAAACACTAAAAAAAAAGACAAACTACAATAAGTAATCTGCATGAACAATCATACTTATTTGAAACACTAATGCATCTTTTCTTTGTTCCTGAGACACTGCAATGAGTTTTCAGTGTCATTAGTGTTCCGCTCCTTATGACCACTAGGTTAGAGCCAACCAGTCAGATGGTGTTGATTCTTTCAATACTGACAAGACTTGGGGCTATATGGAGTTGTTACACTTCATAAACAACCAGTAGCTAAAACCATGTATTAAGGCCACATTAAGACACTACTACTTTGCACAACACTTTTACAACTCAAGCACAGCATTCCTCTCTCCTCAAACCCCATCCTTTCATTATAGATGCTGTACATTTCTTGTTCTCCAAATCATGCAAGAATGAACACAATTTTCAGCAATCCCTTTTCAGCAATATTCCCAGTGGTGCCCCTGTCAGCACTGTTCTAGAACCACTGAGTTGCTGAAAACATCACTTATGTTGCACGAAACTCTCAGTTCTGTGGGTTCTCTTTCTTTTCAGATATCCCACAAAGATTCACTACACACATTAAACAGGATAGTCTTACATTGGTGATGGACCAAGGAACACTTTGCCTTGAGGCACAAGTTTGAAGCTAGTCAGGCCTAGTAGCATCTGCGTGCTGTTATTTGATTAATATCAACCGCTGCACAAAGTAACTGGTCCTCCTTCATTCAGCAGGACAAATGGAGTATGTTTCTTACCCCAGCATTTCTACTGTGATAAAAGACCAGACACAACTAGGGCTTAGAAGCAACATAGTTATAGAACAGACTTCAGGTGTCAGATGAAGGGTCACTCCTACAGCAGAAAACTGGTTCTCTTCCACTCTTGTCTGTCTCAGTAGTGGTCCCACACTTATAGCTCTTTTGAGCTCAACAGGGCTGGTTTTAAGACTCTAAAGGAAAGTTGTGTATATTTATATAACTACACACTCTTTCCTCCTCATATCTAGCTGTGAAGTCTTCAGTTTCCTCACAGTATGGCTTCTCTTCAACTTTCATTAACTTTAGTATTGTTTTTGGACACAGCTGGAGAAAAACAAAATCTCCAAGGCTGATCAACATCACTTTTCTAGGATGACTGCCCTCTCAAGTAGACACTGCCAGGAGAAAGATGCTCACATAACTTATTCCACCCCTACCAGGCCACACAGACACAAGACTGATGGACATTACAAACCTTTGCCAACCCAACACTTAGAAGGGAGACAAACCATCCTCCAACTCACAGAGGCTTTACTAGTCAGGAACAGAAGTTGGGATCCAAAGAAGGCAGCCTGTTCTCCTAGTTCAACTTACAACTTTACTTTTAAATACCTCATCACTGTACTGTTTAAAAAATTAGTTCTGTTCTACTATCATGCTCTTCTAGTCTCTACAGGTGTAACCAGTCCTACACAATCACTTTGGCTGGAAAACACTTTTAAGATTGTTGAGTCCAACCAAGAACCCTGCATTGACATGTCCATAACTAAACCACGTCCCTAAGCACCACATCTACACAGCTTTTAAATACCTCCAGGGATAGTGGTTCAGTCACTTCTCTGGGCAGCATCTTCCAATGTTTGACAGTCCCTTCAGGGAAGAAATTTTTTCCTGATATCCAATCTAAACCTCCCCTGGCACAACTTGAGGCTGCTTCCTCTTGTCCTATTATTTTTTAATTGGGAGAAGAGAGCAACCCCACCTCACCACAACCTCCTTTCAGGTAGCTGTAGAGAGTGACCACATCTCCCCTCAACTTCCTCTTCTCCAGACTATAGAACCCCAGCTCCCTCAGCCGCTCCTCATCAGACTTATGCTCCAGACCCTTCACCAGCTTCACTGCCCATCTCTGGACACATTCCAGAACTTTAGTGTCGCTCTTGTAGTGAGAGGCCCAAAAGTGAACACAGTATTCAAGGTGCAGCCTCACAGATCCCGAGTACAGGATGATGATCACTACACCCTGATCCTGCTGGTCACAGTATTTTTGAGAGCAAGCCACGATGCTATTGGCCTTCTTAGCCACCTGGGCCTGGCTTTCTTCACCTTTACACACAGGCTACTTCCTAATTTCAACATATAAAGTCATCATCACACCCTGAAGCGCGTCCTCTTGCGAGCGCATCACCCACACCCAGCTGTCAACCTACCAGATGTCTCTCCGCTGCTAGTCCTTCCGCAGGGGAAAGCTTGAAAAACACAAACATAAGATCGCAGAGTTAGTACACTTGGCAAATATAAACCAAGCTCTGGAAATGCCCGAGGAAAGATTTCCTTGTTAATTAGAGACCGCGTGAAGCCGTGTGCCTCCCACTGGTCCCAAAAAAAAAAATAAAAAGTAAGTTAGTTGGGCCGAATTGTTTAACTGCAACGCTTTATCCACGCCAAACAGATGACACGCCACAACACAGCGGGTAACCTGCTGGTGCTGCGCTAAGGAGGAGCCTGCTCTGCTCTCCGGGTCCGGCAGCCGGGTGACAGCCCAAGGTTACCCTCCCTCGCCACGGCTCGTCCCCGAGAGCTCCTCTCTTCCCTCGCGGAAGCTGCCGAGCCCCAGACACCTGCCTCTCCTCGCTGGCTCCCGTGGCCACCACCACCCCCTCCCTCCACTCCCCCCCCACATAGCGGGCCCCACCGCGCCGGGAGCCGCCGCCGATGCTCCCCTCCCCGCTCCCCGCCCCACGCCGCCTAGCGCGGCTCCACGAGGGTTTTGGGGAGAGCCCTCGCCTCCGCGTGGGACACGCGTCCCCATCCACATAGCGGGCCCCTTCCCCAAGGCGCGGGGAGCCGGCGCGGCGCGGGATCGCCTCGCCTGGCTTCATCTCGCCTCCCGCACCCCCAGCCCGGCCTCGCGTCCCGTCCCGTCCCGTCCCGTCCCG
>WBNH01009175.1:0-51049 GCA_013401255.1 Urocolius indicus | reverse complement strand
CACCGCCCGCCCGCACGGCACCGCCCGCCCGCGCCGCCAATGGGGCGGGGTAAAGGCGGCCGCGCGGCGCCGCCGCCGCCGCCTGCGGGGCACGCCGGGACGTGTATGCTGCGGCGGGCTGAGGGGCATCTCGGGGTGTGCTTCCCTGTTTGAGGGAAGATGTCTCCGGGAGAGGCTCTGAGCTGCTCCTCCTCTGACACGTCCTCAGATGAGACAGGCTTAGATAAAGCCTCACTTTTCTGCGTCCGTGTTTGTTGTTGTTGTTGTCAAGCCTTCCCGCTGAGGAAAGCTGTTCGGCCCGGGAGTGCGCAGTCATTCCTGCTTACGGATGCAAAGAGCATCAGTCGGGCAGCTTTTTCGTCTTACGCCGTGTGTGTGACGTCTCTGTTTCTCGGACATAAACAAAAAATAAAAGGACATGTAACGGGGCATGGTGAGCAGTGCGTGAACCTGCTTCCCGCTGCAGCGTGCCTGTACAGGTCACCTTAACGCGATCACTTCTCCCTGAGTTGTAACTTACAGGCGCTGCTGACACAGGTGCCTTTTCAGGTGGCAGCTGCAGATACCTGGTCAGATCAGTACTGGATTTATTCGGCGCTTTAGTCCTCGAACAGCGTAAGAGGCATTTGTCATTCTCAGGTCTCTCAACGGTGTTTTTTAAGAAGCAAATGCCAACACGAACCCGCAAAGAATCTCAGTAACCGGCAGTTACCGTGTGACCTGGAAGGCTGTACTGAGGTTGAAGGGCATGGTGGACCACCTTAGTTCTGAGGGAATACAAAAAGCAATTAAGTTTCTTTATGGAGCATGACAGCTGAAAGAATAAAAACCATAAACCAGCACGGCAGCCAGATTGAAAACCTGAGCAAAATTTATCTCGTAAATAATAAGAGGAGTTTCTCTTGCAACTGAAGAAAATGAGGACACTGGGGCACTGCCTGGATTACAGTTGTATGTGAGAAGCACAAAGCTGACAGAAAACACAGAGCGGATGAGGGAATAAATTAGTGTGACCTCAAGAAGGAGCTTGAGAATATGCATGTTGGAATGAAGGTGTACTGTGCCACTGTCGCATGGATCCATAGATTCATTCTCCCTCAAAGAACAGTTTACAGTAATTTTTTTTATGACACCGTAACTTGTTTGTAGCAGGGCTTGGTGGCATTTCAACCCTACAGACTAGCTCCACATGAGACCTCCATAGCCATGTCTGCAGATTGTGAAGATCTTTATGCTAACCACTAAGGAAAGATTGTTATTTCATGAGATCTTGACCTTGCAGGACAGCTCTCGTCTTGTAGGCAAAGGAAATTGGGCTGAGGGAAGTATAACACGGCATTCAATTGGGAAATGCAGTCTCGAAAATGGATGCTTTTGAATAAAAAAAAAAAAAAAAAAGGATAGTGCTTATTCCAGAATAACTCTTGATTATGTGTAGATTTAGCTTTTATTCCTCTTTCTCCTCAGCTCCTCCTTAAGCCCATCTTCTTCTCACACCTTTCAGAGATGTGGCGGTGTTGGAGGCACCCTGGGCTCTTGACTCATTTATGATGCTCAATGGCTCCATGATGCTGCCCTCCCAATGTGATTTGGTATGTCAGTTCTTCCCTCCACCTGCTCCACCTTTCTTCTGCCCAAAGCCATCCCTTCAACGGGCATTGTCATTTAACACACACTTAGCCTTAGCAAAAGGCCCAGCTTAGACTCTACTCATCGCCACAGTGCCATTGCCCAAAATAAGAGGTAACAATTCTGCCAAGGAGATAATAAAAATAACCACTGTGTGCAATCTTTGGATCACAATGAATTGCTAAAAAAACAAATGCATTGTGATTAAATATTGTGAAAAGCCTAAGACAGTGTTCTCCAGTGTCTTATGGCAAATAATGCAATTGACAGCTTATAGTTCATAAATAATCAGTTTATTGTGCCGACAGCCACCAGAAGCCAATCCTACTCAATAGAATTCTTTCCTTTTCTGATCAATGTGTTATAAATATGAAACAAGTAGAGTGCGCTTCAGACGATACCTTCTACCTGTCTCTGAATCTTGCCAGAGTTGCTTAGCTGGAGAGCACAAAGTGGCACTCTTTTGGGATGCTGTAAATAAAAAGAAATGAGACACTGAGGAATGAATGTGTCACTGATTACACTGGGAAAAAAAAAGGTGATCATTTAAACCAGTGTCAGTCTGGAAATGATTACCTAATGGTAGACAGAATCCTTCAGGCAGAGGAAAACCTGTCCTACCAGGGAGGCTGGAATGGGAGCTAAGCATAAAACTCATTTCAGGGGGTTATTTGAAGGTAATGGTAGCGCAGCTGGGCAGGGATGGATAAACCCTCCACCACCTGAAGCTGTCAGTGTACCTGTGTCTTCACAACCATTTCCCACAACAGAAGAAAGGCAGTCGCTGGGCTCATGCTTCCCACTGGCTACACTGTTCGCTTGGGCTCTGCCAGCGTGGGCTGCCGTGGAGATTCTGTCCACTTTCTGGAAATATGGAGGGACCTGAGATGAGAACAAGCCAAAAATATGGTGCCAAAAAAGTGCCTAAACTCCTATGTAGAGACATAAACATGTAGATACAAATACATGTGTGTATAAATATAAAATAATGCACTTATATTGTATAATACCCAATTGCATCTAATATAATAATCATATGATATATATATATATACACACACACTGCATATTCCTTTCCACTCAAAGATTTATTTTTTTCAGAAGATGTTATTTACAAGGAAGGCCCTCAGCAGCGCAGGGTGGAGTAAGTAAGGTCTGTCTGGAACAGATAATCGCTCTGCTGTAAGCGATGCCTCTGGCCCATTTCCAGCAAACATATATGAGTGGGCAAAAGGGTCGCCGCTTCACGTAGGTAATAATCCCACTGGGGGGGGATGGTGGGGGAGGAAGGGGGTGTATCGTAAATTCAGCTCATTGCCACGCTTCACAGGCGTGCAATCATTCTGCAGAGGCAGCTTTCCTTTCTTACGGAGTATATTTTATAAACCAAAGCAAAGACAACCAGAAAGAAATGTTGCATTAAAATAAGAACGGAGCCACGACTGCCTATGCGCTTATTTTTTTTTTTTAAGCCTATTTCACCTTAAAGAATCTGAAAACCGGCCACAAGGGAAAAAGATCTGTGAATTTTTGTAGTGGAAAGCGGTAGCCTCTAGGGCCCAGAGGATATGCAGGGAGGCATTTTCTCTTGCTGGTGCGGCTGAGAGCGAGCGAGCGAGACCTGGAAATGAAAGTAAAGAGATCAGGAGGCACATGGAGGGAGCTGCAGGGGCAGCCGATCCAGAAGCAGAATGCTGCCTTCTATAATTAAATAGCACTTACTATTATTATTACTTCTAGTAATAATACATTAATAATATCTCTAGTAATACAATACCATTTATCAAGGAAAGTTTATACGTAGTGTGGGGGGGAAAACCCGAGGAGAGGTGAGTCCTTTATTATTATTTTGGGGGGATTATTTTTGTCTTAAACGAATCCTGTGCGTGTGTGTGTGTGCGTGCGTGTTTGTGTATGTAGAAAAGGATGGACTTGAGAAACAAGAAGGTCTGGATATTGCTTCCTTAGAAAGTAAAGGTTTCAGATAGAAACTGCATGGATGAAACGTTGTGTAATTGCATTTTATTTTTTTTTTTTTTAAAAAAGAGTGAAAAATAATACGGGTTAGATTTTGAAGCTAACCCCCTCTTCCGCCAAAAATGTGGGGTTTGCAAAAAAAAAATAATTGTCAGAGATCCTAATCCCACCCCCCGGGAAAAAAAAATGTGGTAGTAGTCTTAAAAGTGCATAGCTAGGGGAAAAGCCCCTGGGTTTATATGAAAAACTTAGTATTAATCGCGTTTGTGCCTGTTTGTGGTTTACAGATTTGAGACCTGTGTTCAGGTCGGTATTTAGGCTGCAGTTTCCCCCCCCTCTTGTTTTGGTATAAACCCCATGAAGCAGCAGAGAAGCTGCTTTTCAGATGCACCTTCGTAAGAAGAAGCATGTAAAGTTTATCAAATAAGAAGGTCGTGTGATTTTTTTTTTTTCTCTTTTTTAATTTTTTTTTTTTTTTTCAAATGCTTTAACGTTTTAAATAGTTTCCGGGTGCCAGGGGAGGTTATCTTCTGCTTCTTTTTTTTTTTTTTTTTTATCTTAAAGCCGCCTCACCGACCCCTGGAGATGTGTGATTTGTATTTAAACGGATGGGGGAGGGGGTGGGGAAGGAGGAAGAGTATGTTTTGGTTTGTTTTCTTTTTCCGAGGAAGCCTGGATTTCTCATGTGGTGGGAGACCCCCGCCAGCAGGACCGGCGTGGTGGGGATGCCGAGGTTCCGGCTCCCGGCTGAGCCTGGGGTGTACGAGAGGCGCCGGCGGTCCCTCTCCGTCCCGGCCGGCCGAGGTGGTGTATTTGTCCGCGGCGGCCACTAGGCAAGGCCGGGGATCGGCGGCCTAGTGCTGGTGGGGGGGGAAGGAAGTGAGCGAGGGCTCTTGTTTACACCCGTGTGGGACCCAGCCTTGGGAGTTCATTTTTAAAATGAGGCAGGGCAGGGTGAGCTAGGTAAGCAGGAATCCAAGAGCAAGTGGCCGAGGAACAGGGCAACCTCACCCCACCGCCCCCTCCTCGCGCCTTGGCTGCACTGCGGTGCCCCTCGGGCAGGAGGAAGGAGGGCCTGCAGTACATGGAGGTGTTACACGTGGGGTAATCTGCAGTACACGGGGTGTTACGTGTGGAGCACAAGGCCAGAGGGAGCAGACAATGGAGTGATGTGGACCCTGACCCCCTCCACTCCCCTCCCAGGGAAACTTATGGTTCACTGCTTTTATTTTGAGCGAGAGGTGAGGGAGTGACAACTCCCTGCATTCACTGGAGGTATCTCCCAGTGAAGCCAGTGGCACCCCAATGACAGCTGCTGCAACGGTGCTGCAGGCCAGTCATGGAACTAGTGGGGCGCTGGCATATGGGAGGGCAGCCACAGAGGTACCTTGAGGTGGCTGGTGCACAGAGGGACAGGGTTCTCAGACCCAGTGGGCACAGCACAGTGGTGGGGACTCTCCAGAGCCTTCGGCTGTGAGAAGTATTCAAACCCAGTGAGTGGGGCATGGCAGAAAACAGCTGCAGGAGCCAGCAGGAACCCATGTTCATAGTGGGCTGCATGGCCTGTCTTCTGCTTGATGTGAGTCCAGTTACCTGTTCTGCTGCACCACTGAAGTGGCCAAACTGCAGCCAGTGAAAGACTCCATGTTGCAGACTAGCACATCCCAGAGTCCTTTGCCTGGAGGAGAATGCACACAGTCTGGGGCTGAGCTCGTGTCTCAGCTCTACAGCTTGCCACTTGCATCTCGGTGCACTTATTTCTGGCTGAAATATTACAGTCAAAGCCTAGAAGCTGGTCAAATGTGAACTCATTGCCATCCCAGAAATTTATTATGAAAAACTTTGTCCAAGTTCAGCTCTGGCAGGGTTAGGAATAACACCTGAGTCCTCAATAAAGTAAATTCAAGTATTTTTGTTCATCTCATGGTGTCTCATAGATTGTATCTACCCAGTTTGTGATTGTCACCCTGTTTATTGGCTTATGCTTTCTTCTGAAGGCAAGAAAACTATTTTGCCTGCCTGCAACATTTTATTTCTGTCTGTCAAATAGTTTGTAACTCATTGAAAAACTATGAATAAAGTCCTCTCTAGATGCTGGACTAGAGAGGATAAACATCTCTGGATTGAAAGGATAAGAGCTTTGTAGTGGGGATATAAATACACAGGATTCGAATTCTGCTGGTGATTTGAGCAGACAAGTCTGGACAGACAGATCTGGGGGGATGGGGTAGAAGGATGCTTAGGCACACTGCTTCGTGAAATGTTTTCTGCTGTGTTTCTAAAAATATTTATAAGACCGAGAAAACAAAAGCCAAACAGGCTCTGCGCTTAAAATTAATTATGTATCAGCTGTGGTGTGGTGTTGCACCTATGGGTGGCTTGCTGTGTATTGGGTTTGCTGATGTAATATGTGGTTTGGTCCAAGGGTCGCATGAGACATGGCAAAGAGACTGAAATGATGAGAGGAGACAGAAGTGACTGAGTTTGTCAGGAAGGTAGCAGGAAGGAGGTGTGAGAAGCAAAAGTAGTCTGAGTTGCTTGCAGCAGTAGTGGGGCAGGCAGGACAGAAGAGAGGTCTGCCATGTATGGAGGAGGGTGCTGGTGTGGAGTCAGATTAAAAGGGAAAGGTAGTTGTTTCCGAGAGATGTGAAATAAGTTGTTGGAGCCGCAGCACGTGGTGTGCGTTTTGAGGGTGTTGTCCTGAGGAGATGAGTCTTACATATAAAGTCGTGACATAAACCTGCAGGCGTGACAGAGCTTTAGCAAAGGAAGCTGGTCACCCACTTGCAAGGGAAGAATGTGGGGCAGCATCAGAGAGCAACGGTCTGGAGGGAAGATCAAGCATGTGGTTTATGTCTAAAGAAGGCAGTGGAGGGTCTTGGGTTGGAGAATGTTCACTGGGCAAGATGAAGGTAGAACCGCAGCAAGTAAAGGGCATGTAGGGCACAAAGTGTTTTTTTTTAATGAAAGTTTTGTAGCAAAGGTCAAAAGTGTGGTTTGGTATTGTGGGACTTGCAGAGGTGCAGTAGGTTGATCAGCCATCTAGATGAAGCAAGGATGGAGGTGCACATGTTGGATGTGGTGGCAATGGTGGTAAGGAGGAAAAAATCCAGGAAGGGAGCTCCTGGATGCATGAAGCTTTGAGTAGCTCTAGGAATCAGACGTTCTGGATCCTTTCACTGTAGTCTTTTGGCTTCACTCTGGCTTTTCGGCAGTAATGTTGAATGCCCTTCTCTGTGGGCATGCAACAGTAACCAGCTCTCATTGTAACACATACCCACATCCTGCTGTGTAGGATGTTTTGGTGGTGAGGTCAGGGTAGCCATGTGAACAGGTAGTGATTTCTTCTTTGCTCCTTGCAGTACTGTTCTAACAGCTGAGCTTCTGAAGTAGGCTGTGGGTATCAGAAGCTTTTCAAGGTGATGATCTGTTTTGTGAATATAAACAATTTTGAAGGTGTCTCACAGCATTTTTGGAGTGCAGCCGCTGACTTTGTGATGACCAGCCAGTGTTCAACTATTCTCCCTACAGTCACCAATTATCTCTCTGAACTGCTGCTTCACTACCCTAACTTTTGTTCCTTCCAGTATGGCTCAGGTCAGGGAGCAAAAAGAGCAGGGTAGCTCCTCCAGGGAGGACAAGCTAGGAGCCGAAAGTGATGACAGCTACCAGCAGTGCCCTCCCTGACTAGGATGCACCCACTAAATCTGAACAGTACAGAAGGAGCAAGATACTGGTAGCAGGGCTCCAATCAGCAGTCAGTCCCGAAGGCAACGAGGTGGTGAATTGGGTCCGGGGTCCATCCAGTGAGTCCAGTGGTAGGAGATGGTTCCAGAGACAGGACTGGAGACGGGCTGCCTACAGCGTAGGTTCAAGGTTTGTCCAGGAGATAGAACTGAGGACAGGTACACCTACAGTGCAGCTCAGATGAAGCAGCATGTCTGGACTTGAGCTTACATGAAGCTCCTAGACCATGGCCAGAGGACACATAGGAGGAGGTCTGCGAAAAGGCTGTTTGGGGCATTTAAGCTCTGTTAGTGCACTCAGTGCCCATACAGCTAGAAATTCCTCTTTATTCCTTGTCTTTTCTGTCATCAGCCTTTGTGAGGGTCCCTTTGACCTTGTAATCCTCTTTCCACCCCAATTTATCTGTTATCATTTTCTGTGGTGACTATATCCTCTCTCTTGTCTCTGGTGGCCCTTGCAATTTTTCCTGTACTGTTCTGGGGTTGCTCTGTCCTCTTTCACAGCTTCCACCACTGTCTATATGGAAATGGTTCCTGCTGCTTCTCTCTTCACCTTGTGTGTTCTCTCTTACTTACTCTGTCTTCACAGAATTTCATGCAAAGATAAATATCAAATGAATTGCCTCTGTCTCTTTTTCAGCCCCTCAAGCAGGTCTGCCTGTAGTGTCAGCGATCATATTAACCTCACAGTCTCCTTCTTTCTTCCTGATTGCTCATTATCCAGGCTATTTATAAATCATTCCAGGCCTTCTGATGATGTTGTACTGAAGTCTACCTGCTCTTCTCCATTGCTTCTGTTAGAAGCCTTTGTAAGAGATGCTGATTGTCACTCACCGTGACTGTTGTCTTTACCATTCTTGCTGCACTGCCCATCCCATTCCAAATGCAGGTGCAAATCTTTTACCTGCTGCTCTGGCCAGATTGCTCTCTGGTTTAATGTCTGATAACTTACAAACTGTGTCACTTTCAAGCTCTCGCTTCCTTCTACTACCACTTCTTTTCTGATCTTTCTCCTGCATTTCGCCCTTCCCCCAACTCTCCTCCTTGGTAAAGGGTAAGTATCAGTTCTTCTACATTTTGCATGATGCAGACCACAATCAATAAGAGCTCGCTGAGTTGTCAGAATTGATTTTCACCTACCCTAAAGGTCCCTCTACCCTGTGCCAGACTGCCATAGGTACTGTAAAAAACCTCAGAATGATAAGGGTGGTCTTAATGTCAAATGAAGCTGCTCTCCAAGCTGTTGTAAAGTTAGAGAAATTACTTTTGTTTTGTTTTTCTGAGGTGATCCCAGGCTAGGAGGACACAATGTCTTCAGCTCCATGTCATCTCAGTGCTTCTGTGCTTGCTGCCTTTGTCCCCCAATTTACCATTCCTCAAAGGCCAAGCATTTTTTTGTGATCATGGCTGGTTGATGGCAAGGGAAACTTGCTGTCAGGAGCAATTCTGTTTTGCCACAAAGTGCCATCCCTTCTCCCCTCATTTTCTTGTGTGGCAGACCTATGTACCTTCGGGAGAGGTCAGAGAGGAGGAACCATTCCAAGATTTGCATTCAAACTGCAAGGGATGAAGCTTCATGGGGTGTGATTCGAGCCCATTTTAGTTGAGAAAAGGGACATTACTTCAAAGTGTCTCCATCACACTGCTTATTTGTCTGTGCTCACAGAGACACAGACTGGATTTGGTCAAAGCCAGACAAGTTTCTCTGTCCGTTTGTGTCCCTGTGGGGCTAACTGTCTCTTGAGCCTTCCTCAGGCACTCTCCACTCCAATTTAAACCATTTCAGAGCATAGCCCTGTTCCCTCTCCAGAGGATCATCCTCAAGTCTGTGGTCCACAGACAGCGATGAATCCATGCAATGGGAATTTTGTGCTGAAAATCAGCAGGCAGGAAGAGCAGCGCTTCTTCCTTTGCATCTCTTTTTGTGGTATGCCTCTATAAACCTTACGTAGGTTCCTTGTTTCATATGTCATGTGGTAAATCAGTTTAAATCTGGCCTAGATAAACGATGTTTGTCATGGGAGAGTCCCAGCACAAATTCCTGCAATGACTGTTGGCGTGGGGGAAATGTTGTTTCTGGTTTGGTTTTTTTTCTTGTTTTCCTAGAAGGCAGTCATTATAACTGTTGGTTCCCAATGCTTTATTTGCTGGCAGCCCGAGTAGAGGCCTCAAATTGAAGTAATTCCTCTTTGCCCATGTATCCTGGCGGTGGCATGTGAGAAAAAAACAGATACTTGGTAGTGAGATGCCTGCTGTTCTGTATCTGCAGTGTGGATAAATCCTGGACTTTGGTGTTCAGGGGCATCTGGTCTGGAACATTTTGTTAGTAGTAAATTCATGCACACACACAAAATACTGTGCTGCTTAATTGACAACGAGATCTATAATGACTCATGTTCTGTTGTTTTTCTTTTGTCTTCCTCTGCAGCAACTATAATGGAGAGACAGAAGAGAAAACAAGAAATAGAGAAAGGACTTCAGTTCATTCAGTAAGTGGAAAACCTCATTGTTTACTGTGGCTTTGGAGGCAGTTGTCTTCATATCAAAGATTGCAGGAACTGAGTTCTACCTCGTCACTGCTTTGAGGCTGCTGTGGGGGAAAGGGATATTGGTCCTGAGAATTTTCACTGTGGTTCTTGTTCTTCAGGGTGCTTCTTGTCCTAATATCTCTCTAAACTTGAGATTTGATAACTTCCTATCCTTGTGTTTTGCCCTCCACTGCAGTTTCAGGATGATCTTTGTAGTCAGCATAATGCAAATAGTACTTGGACTTTCTAAAGGATGAAGATCTCCAAGTGCTTTCACAACAAGGTTATCCCACCTTTCTTAGGAAGGGAGACAGTGTTTCTGTTCTGTACGTGGGGAAAGCAGGGTAAATGACTTGCCAGGTGCCCCATATAGTGCTCATAGCAGAAACAGGCAACCTGTTGCCAACCTAGTGTGTGTCTCAGGTCACTCTTTTGTCAATGTAGCCTTCTAGAGCTTGAGGTGGTTGCTCGTTTGGTAACTACAAGTCCAAGTGCTTCCTTATAAAGTGAAGTACCAGATTTTCCCCTCCAGTGCTTGGTTTAGCAAAGGTCTGAGAGTCAGATCCAGGTTCTATGGTGAGTAAGGAAGCAGCAAGATTATAATCAGATTATTTGGGGTTTTTTTTTTGAGGTCTACTTTGAGTCTTACATTTGTTGGGCTGAAATCTCTGCATCTACAGTAGGGGAGGAAAGCCAAATCTTCCACATTACATATTTAAATCCTGTGGCATGGTAATGATATTGTCACCACAGACTTGAGACTAAATGGGGCTGATAACCCAGTTTCAGAGAGGCAATTGTGAGTTTTATTTATTAGAGAGAAAGTAATTTAGAAATAAGGAGTGTTGTTCATGCTTCTGGAGCATACCTTAGACTCCAAACCCAGGGCAGTATCATCTGTTGGCTTGTTTTGATGTGAAAGAGAGTTCAGTCCAACGTCACTAGCAGTGTGAATGATTCTTACACAGTCAAGGCATTTCCTGCAGTTAATTTTAAGGAGCAGATGATGATTAGATCAGGTGAAAGGAAAAAAAAAGGTCGTTCTCTAACCAGTAAGACGCTGCATATGATGTTGTGTTTCAAAGGTGAAGAAGGCCATGAAAAGCACTAAAAATTTCTGTAGACCGTGTTGTTTTCTCATTGAAGAGGACAGATGAATACACATGGACTATACTTGGATGACCTGAGTGGTTTGATTTGAAGGATGGAACCTTTAAACTAAGTCTTAGTGTTGTTGTAGGGTACGTGTTATCCAAGCAAGCATTGCCAGTTTTGTGGCATAGCCTGACAGCCTTGGCTGAGACAGCTGGAGTCAAATGGCCTCCTGAACCTCCATTTTCTTCTTTCCTTTTGTGGTGCAGGCCTAAAGGCATATGGCTAAGTTAACGCAGGGGAAAGTTATTACGTTTATTAGCACACGTGTTTGGTTGCACAGAGGATTTGAGGAGGTCTTGGAATGCCAGTCTGGTGCTTCTCATTAGATCCAAATGCACTTAAAATATGTTGTATTCTCCATGACAATTTCTCATGGGACTCCCTTAAATATGTTATTTTTCTAGGTGGCAGTCTGAAAGCACATTACAGAAGATTGCGTGTGTGCAGAAAATAGCTGAGAATAAGATTCCTCTAGTCTCAAATCTCTTTGGGACCTGACTATCTCTCGACATCACTGGAGCCGTCAGTGAGCATAGTGCTCCTTAATTGTGTTCTCATTGTCCCAGCTGCCTTTAAAGTGATAAATTGTTCAGCAGCTCACTGAGATCATCAACACAGAACCAAAAAGATGGCATCTTCATCAGACAAAAGCCTGTGTTTGTATGGATGCCTGTTTCATGAGAATTTTCTCTTCTTTTTTTGTTTCTTTTCAGATCCACATTACCCCTAAGCCAAGAAGATTATGAGGTAAGGAAGAATTTGGTTTCTGAAGCTGGGAACTCTATTTAGCAAGATTTGTTCTATTGCACAGCCATTAGTTTACATACCAAAAGTGGAGATTGTGGGATGTTCTGTCACAATTTGTCTATAACTTAAAGCTGTAAGGTTGTGACAATGGCAACTTTCAGGAAAAGGAGAATGCTCTTGAGTGTTCAAGAAGGAAGTAGATTTGACTGAATTATTCTCTTCTACCAAAAGACTGATGCTTTACAGCAGGGTGAGGAGGCAGGAGAATCTCAGTGGTCAGGAAGCTTGCTGAAATGTATGAAAGGAATGGGAAACTGGGAAACCTCTCCTGTCTCTGAATAGCCACTTCAATCTATTTACTCTCTCTGCTGCCCAGGCCTTTTTGCAGAAGCTGGTGAGAAACCTGTTTGCAGAGGGCAATGATTTGTTTCGAGAGAAAGATTTCAAGCTTTCGCTGATGCAGTATGTAGAAGGGCTGAACGTGGCAGATTACGCAGCCTCCGATGAGGTGACCATCCCAAAGGAGCTCCTGTGCAAGCTGCATGTCAACCGAGCTGCCTGCTACTTTGCCATGGTGAGTGCCTTCCCAGGTCGTTCCCCAGGAGCCAGGGAGGACGTCACTGTTGCAGTGCTATGCAGTTGGGAAAGATACCAAGAGGAATTGCAATTGATTTTGTCCGCTCCCTCCTCCAACACTGGAGGAGACGATAACACACAGAAATGCCTGATATCTCCCTACCATTGCACTGTGTCTTGTGAGACCAGAGGAAAGATGTGAAGGAGAGAGGGCCAGGCCTAAAGTACTGAGAATGCAGTTCTGGTCAGTGTTGGTGTGGAGTTAGTACAATCTGGAGATTGGAAAGAACCAGTGCCCTCTAGTACTGACTAAGTATTTCTCTGGAGTACTATTGCACTGGAGGCTTCTGCCTCCTCAAGTGAGATACTGGAAGGCAGTGAGGAAGCTTTGGGTCTTGATGCAGATTTCTGCATGCACATGGAAAAGAATACTGAAATACTTAGGCTCTAAAAGACTGTATGCTTCCATTTTACTAAGGAATCTAACAGCTTTCCTTTATGGCACAACTCCAGAGCAGGTCCATCCTGTTCTTAATGAGACTGAGTCCTGTCAATCAGTCACATTATCGTCAACTGTAACGTGCCCAAGGTTGAGGGGTAGACAAGGTTGCTCAAGCAGCCTTAATTCTGGCATTTACTGACTTTGAATTGTTTTGAATTTTGCAAGGCTTAACGAAATGTCCCGTTACTGTAGTTTTGTGTGTCTGTACATCGGTCTGTGTGTGAGGTAATACATGTGTTTTACATTCCTGTTTTCTGCTGAGAGAAAATGTTGGCGTTCACACAGAAGGAGGTGTTAATCTGCTCAGCTGACTTGAGATGGTGTCTTTCCATGCAGGGGTTGTATGAGAAAGCACTGGAAGACAGCGAGAAGGCTTTAAGTCTGGACAAGGAGAACATCCGAGCGCTGTTCCGGAAAGCCCGCTCCTTAAATGAACTCGGAAGGCACAAAGAAGCATATGAGTGCAATAGCCAGTGCTTGCTCTCCCTCCCACATGTAAGCTTTTGACACACAATTCATCTTGATTTCTGGGGCTCACCAGCTCGCCTCTCCGTAACATGCTTAGTGTGAGACCAGAGGGTAGTGGAAGAGGAAACTTGGCTATTCCTGGGAGCACACTTAGGCACGGGAATTTTCTGACTCAAAGATGTTTGACCTCCCGTGTTTCTTTGATCCAAGCCACTCTCTGCAGATAGTGCCAGTCAGAGACATTGGTTGGTGATGGCAGGTTTGGTGGCCTACTTGTGAATAGCAAAATCTTACCCTAACATAATGTGCTAAGGCCATGAAATGATTTTAATTATCTGATTTATCTAATGAGAGTGACTGGGAGCATGGGACAAATGGGAACTGAAGCACTGGAAGGAAAATATATCTGCTTTTCCTGTTTTAGGTAAAAATGTTTGACATTTTACTTACTGATTGGTAAGACAAACTGATAAAGCTTTTTATTTCTTGAGGGACGTGCAAAGATGTCCTCGACATCACATGTGATAGTTATTTTTATCTTCACAGGTGTGTAAATTTTTACATTCAGAGGGAGCTATCTGCATATACCAGGCCCTAGATATTTTCCTGATGGTGCTTTTGTTGAGTGTCATTATAAGCCAAGTACTGAACAGGAAACCAAACTCTTGATTAGATAGATTCTAGCAAGCACTGATTATGTTTGCTAAATTTGGTTCTGATCCATCACAGTAATGCTACTACAAGAAAAATGCATCTACTTCATCAGGAGAAGTTAACTTCCCTTTATTATTAGTGTTACAGAAGGAATCTTTGAAAGCCTTGTTAGCAGTTAGTTATTCTTTTTATATAGCCTGTAAATTCTAGTTTCTTTGACTTGGTGGAGCAGGATGCCCAAAACATATTAAAGGTATCACGTTAGAGGAATTCTAATTAATTGGTTTTTAAACCAACCATTTTATAAACAAAACCATCTAATACATGTATTCATGTAAAGCCCTGTCTGACTGTATTTCACACTGCAGTTGAGCCACTTAGTTGAATTTATTTTTTAACTATGTACTTATGTTTACATTTCTCCCATTATTATCATTGCAGTCATTATGGTCTACAAACACTATGTCAAACTTCTCTTTGGCAGGAAAGTTCAGCCTTATAAACTCTGAATCAAATGAGCTGCATTCCCAAACATAAACAAGTCAGTCTTGTAAATTAACATACCCTGTTGCCTTATTACCTGATTAACAGAAATCATAAGCCTTCTCTGTATCAAAGGCAGGTCATTCTCTCTGTCATCTCGCTCTTGTTTCTATTACACCTCTGGAGCACACGAGTGCTTCCAGCTTGCATTGCTGTAACAGCTGAGAACTTTGTGGCAGTCAAAGCAGAGCGCATATTAAAACTTGCGGTGGTGAAGGATCTGCCACTCAGTTGACTCACTGTCTAGCAGAGTTAACCTGGTTTTGGGTGCAGATACTCAGTGCTGCTAGTTTGCAGAGGTTCCCGGCACGGTGAAGTCGACACTCTTCTGTGGTATGCCTTTTTGGTGTGGCATGGTTTTTTCAGGGTGTTGGAGGAGAGCATATTGCATGCCCTTTGTTGAGCATCCCCTCATTTAGGTGGGAAGTAGTAAATGCCTGTGGGTGGCATTTGGCTGATGGAAGGGAAAGCTAAAAGAAGATCTAGGGATTGGCAAAGAGCAAATAACCTCCCACCCCCAAACCTCAGGCCTACTAACATAAAGGACAATCATTAACTATGTGTTGTTGGGAAGGGAAGTGAAGGCAGTCTAGAGAGAAATATATTCTTGATCTTGTCCCAGAATCTCAGAATACATCTCAGACTTATGTTGGCATATGGCTTTGGGTAGGGTAAACCCAGTAAGTATGAGGTCAGTTAAAAAAAGTTGGGTCAGAAGTCTTTTGGGTGAGTTTTCCACAAGAAGCAAGAAAATGACAGACTTCAGAAGACACCTGAGAGAATGTTGGGAAGACAGATTACCAGAGGCAAACAGAACAAAAAAAGTGTGATTGATGTTAAAAAGATATAAAGAGGTGGAAAAGAGTGAGGAAGGAGCAGTGACCATAATATTTGACCAGGAAGACATATGTGGAGAGTGTGGAGACAGTTTTCAGGAGAAGATGGTACATCCTGAAGGGGCATCAGACAGGGACAAAAATGGAACCATCTTTACTGAGTTCAGAGAAGGAGGTGACAAGACCAGTGCTTGGCATGTGGAGGAGCAAGTACAGTCAAAAACTGTCACTCCAAATTGAAGGGAAAAGTTACTGATACCGTGAGCTGGGAGAACCAGAGGACAGTGAAAGGCTGAAAGGGAAAGGCTGCACCTGCAGGGATAGGAGGTTAGAAAGACCAGCATAGCAAGCAGAGAGAAGACAGCAAGCTTCAAAGTTAGAGATGAGATAGTTCAGGCAGATTTTTTTCTTCTTCTTTGAATAAACTGTTGAAATACCACAATATTTTCGCAAAGGGAGAGAGAGGAAAGCAGAAGAGTTGTTGGTGATAAAGAGTTGTTGGTCCAGGCAGAACTGAAGAGAACGGAGCAGGGGAGTGGAGTGTGGCACAGAGCTTTGCCTGAAGCCCACGGTGGTGTGTGAATGGGCGTGGGCAGTGAGCAGGTAGGATGGTTAAATGCCATGCAGTGGGGAAAGCAGAAGGATCTGCTTGACTAAGCTGAGGCAGTCAAACCGGAGCCAGAGATGGTGAAAATATCTTGTAGCTAGGAAATTGAACACCGAGACTCGATTTCAAGCTTTAAAAACAAGCAAGCAAGTAAAACAGGCTAGTGAATACAGTCTATGTGTAAAACCTGTTTATTAACTCTGTGGCTGAGAGGGAAGGCATGCAGGCTTCTTCCGAGACATGAGGACCTTGTGGAAGATGAATCGCTCCCTAGCAGCCAGCCTTGACAGCCCCTTCAGCTTTCTTGCCATCAGGACTCACGAACACTGCTATGGGAGAGTGGGTGCTTTCTTGGAAGCAGACTTTTCATTCTGATTTTCCACAGCATCAAAAAAGTGTAGAGGAGAGGTCCTGGTGCAAGTTTAGCATGACTAAATGACAAGAGCCTTCAGGTCAGCATGGACTCTCCTAGGGCTGCTCTGGCAATTATCCACCTGCTCGGGTCAACTAGTGAGGCTTCTGGGCATAGCCCATGGTGCGTAACTGCACTCTTGCTTATTTCATTACATGTGCCACAAAGGCAAAACTGAAAGTGTGCTGCCGACGGTTTTGTCCCCAGGATGAAAGCGTCACACAACTGGGACAGGAGCTTGCCCAGAAGCTGGGACTGAGAGTTCGAAAAGCGTACAAAAGACCTCAGGTATGACTTCTTTTTTCTTAGAGTTCACCCTTCATCACTTTCAAAAGTACTTTTGCAAAAGTGGGAGGTGCTGCTCTGCAGTTTTAGACACACATGCAGTCCCTGTGGTGGTCTGCTGGCTGCCCTCCTTGTCCTGACCCCTCTGAGTCACTTTGCCTCGATCCATTTCTAACCCCATTGCTGCTGTGTCTACTGCCAGGATGTCCTGCCTGAGTCCCCAGCTAAGCCAGACAGAGGTGGGCTGGTGCTGCAGGAGAGACTTCCAATGCATGGGGAGCCTGTGGGTTCTTTTTTGAGGAGAGACACATGTGGCCTGATCCCAAAGGAGGTTTTGCATCACACTCCTTTCCATGTTATGGGATAAGAAGGGTGGGATCCTCCGCTTCGTTGGAGGCATGGCTGGTTTTGTAGTGTGATGTGTCATGAAGGGTTCCTGCCTCACAACTAAGCCTACACCTTCCTTGTGGTGGGAGAAAGGCCTGCACTTGATGAAAGGAACAGAAAGGGCGGCAAAATGCAAGTCCAATTAATTGCTGCCCATGGCTGTATCCCTAATGTGGCTCTACAAGACAACGCTGGGGTAATTGGAGTGCTGTTGGTGTTTAAGGGTGTACCCTGGAATGGAGCTAGAGGGCGTTAGGCCGCTGCTGGCACTCCTGGAGAATGCTGCTCTGCTCCCTCAAAGTCCCAGGGTGCATTTTCAACAGGGAACATTAGGTAGTAGTCGAGGCTTTCACAGCCTCGGCCAGGCAGTGGTGTGTTAAGCAGACACCATGTCCCATCTCCAGAGGGGCACCTTTGCCGTATGTGGTGAAGTGATTGGTCGGTATCCCCTCTGCAGAGAGCTTTTGGGGCAAATCTGCTTGTAGCAGCTTATTCCTCTTCCTAACTAACCTCAACGTGACAATTAATCTAACGTGAAACGTGAAAACCCCTTTGATGTGGCTCTCAACATTGTGAAATGATTCCATCTCAAAGAAGAGGAAGTTTTATGCAGAAATACTTTATGTAGCTGCTCACTGTGTTGCCCTTGACAGCTTTTTGGTGCTGTCATGTTACTCAGTGATGGGTTTAAACCACCTGCACGTTAGAAAAATGGAAAGGAAAAGTTTCAAAATGCTCTTTATTGTTTGAAATGTAGAGATTGGTATTTTGATAACACCTTGCTGTCTCTTGTGCTGACTCCTAGCTTTCATTCCAGTGCTGTAACGCCTTCCCAAAAGAAGGAATTTCTTAATGAAAAGACAAAACCTTCCATTCCTCTGGGAAGTTTTTTTGCTTCCTGATTGTGTGTTGGATGCTGTGGTTTTGTTTTGCAGTAAAGTGTCCAGAACAAATACACAGTCCTTTCAGCAGTCATAAAACTATATCCTTGTGTTACAGTGGTATGCCTTTTGGGGTGGCTTTTATTTGTGGGCAGTGCCTGGGAGGAAACCGTGTGTGTATGTAACCCAGCTTTACCTAGTTTACGAGCATTGGTGGACAGTCTGTGTTCTAAGGGCTCTCTCTTCCTTGCAGCAGGAATTGGAAACCTTCTCTCTACTCAGCAATGGCAACTCGATCAGTTTGTCAAACCAGGTAGAGTTTGAATTGTGTGGGTGGTACTGTTAGTGGATGGTGCTTTTAGAATGCTTCACAGTTTTATTTACATGCAAATTTATGTCTGTCTTTTAGGATTTAAATGTATTGATCAGTGTTTTCCACTGTTAGGGGATATTGCCAAGGAAATTAGTTTATTTGAAAATATTTCTAGTGACAGTATTTTTAACGTCGGTAAACAGATCACAGAAGATGGTTGTTTTTTTCTTGGTTATTGTGAATGTTTGCTTTCCCTTGCATTTTAAACACCTTTTAGTTTTCAAGTTTTTACATTATTAGTGCAATGCTATCTGAAAGTCAAAAAGTGCAACTGACAAACACAGAAGATTAAATCATGCAATATACTGAGCAAAGTGCATACACAGTTAATGTATTCTTTGTATTGTCTTCTCACCTGGGAGATCCAGCTTGGGAAGGGCACTGCTTAAGCTAAAATTAAGCTATTAAGCTAATATTAAGCTAAAATATAAGGTATTACTTTTCTAGTTAGATTGTTTTTCTAGTTCCACCACTATATAAAAAAAAACAACCCAAACACTTGCTGTTTTACAGGCTGTTTGGTACTTCACACCATTCCTTAAAGCAAACAAGCTATAAAACTGTAAAAATTTTTGTTTGGTACAACTAGGTGGGATACTAAAGAATTAGTTTACTTCCCACTGCTCAGTGACTTCCCTTTGTATCTTCTAGGAAAGCCAGGCAGCTTTCTTTAATAGTGTGTCTGGTTTTTTCATTGGAGAATCTTTACTTCTGCAAGAAAAGAAAATAGTACACAAACTAGAAGTTGCAAAAACTATTGCAATAGATGCAGTATCTCAAAAGTGATGCTTTACTCGTGCCTTTTTAAGTGTAACCTGAAGGCACATGTATTTACCTCTGTTTATGTTTCTGTAAAATACAAGCTCATTTTATTCCTTGCCTGGGGCTCCAAGTCAGAGGTTGTTTTGATGGAAACCTTTTCCTGTTTTGAGTTTGCTGCAAAAGTTTGTGGCTGTCAGACTGCAAAATATGTGAACTAAAAACAGGCACGTTGTGTAAGATCAGGCTAATCAGATCTCACACTGCATAAGGCTGACCAATTGATGTGTCCTGGGACTTGGGACACAGTGTTCTCATCCACACATGAAAAACCCTATTCTACGTACAGATTTGCTCACATGTTTGGATATTGTTCAGGACTGGTATTCCTTTGCAGCAACAGGGTTTGTCCTTTGCTGGAGGTAACGATGGATAGGCTATTTGGATTAACAGCCTGTTAAAGGTTGTTGGTGTTGCTGCTCTTGCACTGAAAGAAAAGCCATGGACAGATGCATTTAGGAGTTGTAAACAGTCTCATATGAGAAGTGTGAATATCTTTTTAGAGATGAATTTCTGGTGATATTTTTCTCTTGCCTTTCCTATACCCTCTTTGCAGACCACTTCCAATGGATTGGGTTCAATAGATGACATCGAAACAGGTAAAGACATCCCTCTTCTCTGATTGCTGTGGCTTTGGTGAGGTATCTGAGCAGGCTGGCTGGCCTGAGACATTCAACGACTTCATTTGTGTCTCTTCCACACACTCCTGGCTTTGGTAACTAGGAGGAGGAAAAGGTAGTGGGAAGTAGGAATTTTTTTGTCCTGCAGAAAAGCTTTTTGCTCAGCCCAGCCCTCTCCAGTTGTGCTTTCTTAAAGCTGGGCTTGGCAAACCTTCTGAAACTGCTCCCAGCCAAAACGGCCCAGATAAAGTGAAGTTAAGGTTGTAGGTGGCTGTTTGTGCTCGGAGCGCAAATGGTCCTCCAAGACTTTCAGGTAGAGGAAGTGAAAACAAAGGAAGCAGGGAAGGACACAGAGAGAGCTCTGTTCAGGGTTGGGCACCCAGGAGGAGCAGAAGGAGGGCTGCAGGGTTGCTCTTCTCATGCTGGGAAACAAGTGACCTTAACTCTGCCCCTGTAGAAAGGGTTGTCACACGCTTTGCCTTTGGTTGTGTGCTGGAGCGTTGAACTCTTGCCTCTGAGCACATCAGTCTCTGTTTCTTTGAAAGGTAACTGCGTGTGTGAAGGTAAATGTGAAGGTTTACCACTGCAAGTAGCAATCGCTCTTTTTATAGAAGGAAACTAATTTCATTATAAGGATGCTTTGGAAACGTGTTAGTTTGCAGTTGAACGCAGTTAGCATTCAGTTCAGTAACTGAATGCTACGTGTGATCATGAGACCCAGTTCTGTGAATTAAGGAGAGTCTGTCACGTTATCTTGCTGTACTAAATTGAACTGGACTCCTACTGCAAAGAGTGGCTGCATCCAGTAAGCTCTTTAGCTAATTAGGATTTGATGTAAGAGCAGCAAGCCACCTGTGCTGCTGTTCAGGCAAAGAAAAGCTTTACTGCTAGGAAACCTTTCCACAAGCAATGAAATGACAGGTTATCCCATTGCCCTGGGAGCAGCGTGCCACCAGGAGGGCTGTGGGTGCTGGGTAACTTGAGGGTTTCAGAGTCAAATTGTTTTCAGCAAGGTTGATTTTTTGTTGTTGGTTTGTTTTGAAGATGCAAACTCCTCAAGCTACTTCCCCCATGCTTTGCTTGAAGTCATCTGAGTAACTGAGCCCTGCCCTGCACAGATCAGGGCTCAGATCTGTCTCAGGCTGACCTTTGGCCAGCTAATGCACTAGGGAACCACGGCTGTTTTGGGAAGCAGAGCTAGAAACAGAGCTTTTAAAAGAACCGTATTTCCTCCTCTGGGACAGGCAGGAGTGTAACAAGAGAGGCTACCTAGCAGGGGACACAATATGAGAGATCTGGTTCATGGGAGCAGGTGGACAAGACCCTCATTGAGCTTATAATAATAAAATGTGGGGCTTAGTGTCATGGTAGTGGCAGAAATCAGAGAGGGGTGGGTATTTGCCTGTGTATTTATTCATAGAAGGAGTCTGGTTTGTTTTTTTAAGATGGAGCAAACATTAGGTGAATGCAGGAGGTGCATGAGCTCTCTGGAAGGGGAGTACGAGTTGTGGGCATGGTAGCTGGTGAACGAGGACAGCAGATGGGGTGTCCTGAGGAAAGTAGGATTGAGGAAGGAGGGATAGAGGAAAAGATTGGATAGAGAGGAAGATGAGGAAGTGACTGAAGGAATGGTAGGGTTTGGGTGATTGAGGAGGAGAAGCAGACATCTCTTGTCTGCCTCTTGCAAGTCGTGGAACCTGTTATCCCTGTTCTTCTTACCCTTCACATGCACTGAGCTGTGGTGGTGTCCCATATTGTTCTCTGGCTTTTGGTCATGTATTCAGCTTTTTGGGTTTTGTGCCTCTTAGGGTGTGTGAAGGCCTCTTCCCTCTGCTTCCCAGTCTGAGTGGGAACCAGAGGGCCTCATTCATTTCTCAGAGAAGGTCTGAACTTCTGGATCCTTTGGGGCCCTGTCATTGTGAACCCTTCTGCTCCTCCCTTCATGTGTCCTTGATCCTTCCAGCATGTCCTGAACTTCTTGTTGGTCCCTGGAGGAATCTTGACAGTACTTCAGATTTAAACATCTGAAAAACAGGAAGGCAGAAGCTATTGCTTTGTATTGAGAGAAATCTGGCCGAGCTGTCAGCAATGAGGCCAGTGCCCAGGGAGTGTGGCTGCAGGGCCTGTGCCAAAGGAAGACAACCCTAGAGAAGCCATCACAAAGCAAGCATGTGGTTGGGGCCGAGCCTGCTCTGAGGGGCAGCTGCAAAACTGGAGATGTTTACAGACTTCCTTTGAGCTGCTTTCCTTCAATCTCATGCATGAGGCTGTGGACAGGGACCTGTGTCTGTCCCTTGCCATTTCTCTCTGCTTTCCCTGCCTTTTGGCACGGCTCGGCCTTCCGTGCCTTGCACAGCAACCTCAGCTGTGGTCTATCTGCGTGGGCCGCTCACAGCAAATGCTGGAGGAAAGGTTGCAGGGGAGGCTGGTGTGTGCTCCTGCTGAGGTTAGAGATAAGGGAGCCTTTGTGCGTTTGTCATCTCAGCTGCTGTTCTGTTCAGGGCTAGGGAGTCTGCAGGAACTGCTGAGTTGCTGAACTGTCTAAGAAGGGCACCAACACGGCCCTTGGCCAGTGAGTGCAAGGTATAGAGAGTAGCAACGTGACTCACTTGTCCAGTCCCAGTTAGAAGAGGGTGACTGAGTTCTCACGGGGCCTGGATGAGCAGAGCTTGTACAGACAAGATGCAGCATTTCTCACCGGATCAAGTCTTGTGTCTCAGAAGCTTGCCTAGTTTCTTTCCCATTCTTTGTAATAAAAGCTATTGTCTCTCCTTCCAAACTTTGCCTTAGACCATCGTAATACCATCTGGGTAGAAAAAGTAGCACCCTTGTCTTACTTATTTTCTTTTATTCCAGGACACCTACACAGGGGCAGAATTAAGGTAGTTTTGGTGCTTGGTTTGAGAACTGCAAATGTAATGCTGCATTTTCCAAGTGTCTAACATTTGAACTTTTTTCTTTATTATTTTAACCTTTGGTTTTTTTTCTTTTTTTGAGAATAAAACGCTCTTCTGTGAAGAATATGTGCTTGTAACCTTAACTTCACTTAACAGAGGTTTATATTGCATGATGGGAACATCTTACCATTTCCATAATGTACTGAAGAGGCAAGGAAGCCTTAGGGAATATCACTGCCTCTCTTCTACCCTGTCCCTGGCCACACAAGTTTCCAAGGAGACATTTGCTGCTGAGGTGTTGAGGAGTTGAGGTGGCTAACTCCCACCAGCAGGTCATTAGGAAGCGCTCAAGAGAAAGGAATTTATTTGGGTAAAGGTAGCTGAGTGAGTCTGATGGGTTCTTTTGGGGATACATCATTAGCACAAACTGATCTGAGCACTCATCTCTGACTTCCCAGCAGGACCTTGTGTTTTTTATCTTCTGGCATTATGATGCCTGAGGTTTTAGAGAGGGTGTGCAAGTAAGCAAGCTTTCAGCTGGGATATTGAAACTCCAGGGAACAGAGAGGGCAGTGATAGCTGCCAAATGCATTAGTGAGCACTGTTAAAGAAAACACCAAGTGGTGGGTTATAGAGAAGTCAGATTATGTGTCCCTGGACTTCAGTCCTGACTACAGTGAATTCAGTAACTTAGACACAGGTTTTGGGTTGTTCCTAGTTACTGTATGTGCCTGACAAATCCTGATAGTCAATCTGGGCACCAGCCCTTAGACTGCATTTCAGCTATCGGTGAGCCATTGGAGACTGGGAACAAAAAGGAAAGGGCAAGAACTCTTCAGACCAGAGCCCCTCCTCTCAGAAAATTGGCATACTTGTTTTTTGTGGTTTGGTGGAGTTGTACAATATTGTTTTTGCCAGGCTGTGCTTTGTTTGTCCCCTGTAAGAGGCTCTCCTGGGTGACTGGCTCCATTTATCCCTCGTCACAGACTGCTCTATGGACCTGCAGTGCTTCCCAGCTCCTGTGGCCACCTCCATCCCCGTGAGTGAGGGGCTGACCCCTTTGCCTTCTGACTCAGACGCAAAGGGCTTGCCTACCTCACTCCCTCCTGCCAGCTTGCTCCCGTCTCCAGACTGTGTGTCCCTGCCAGCACCTGAGAGCGTGGAGGACTTCACAGATGGGGATATCATTGGGGAAGAACTGGATTCCCTCCTGGACTCCCTTGCTGAAGGGTCACCATACCCTCTAGTAAGTGTGGGCGCTACATGGGTCCCATGCTTCTTGTTCCAAATAGGTCCTTGGAGAATGTGGATATGCCTGCTGCCTCTCTCTCTCTCTTTCTGTCACTCTTCCTTCTAGCTCTTCCTCTGGAAAAACTCCTTCCTTCCTTTATTTCTGCAGCTGGCTTGTGAGTATCTAAAGAGCCCGCCTCCAAGCCTGCTTTGCTGTGTGCAACTTCATGGAGCTGCCCCTCAAAAGTTACCCAAGACAGCCTTCCCCTGGCCTCTGGTGTTTATGGAGTTGAAGCAGGCCTGAGGGTAGAAGTCAGTGTGCTGAGGCAGGAATGATGGATGTATTTTGTACAGTGGGCACGCTCTAAACTCCTTGTATTTTCTGCAGGCTACACTCAGCCTAAGCTCTTTGGACAGATCTGGGAGCTGTAGAGACAGTCTGTATTCATACTTCTGTTGGATTTTAGGTGCCAAGTGTTGCTGATGTTATGCAAGCCAACTCAGGTTTGGAAGCTACATAATCATATTCATATGCAGGACGCTTCTCAAGCAAAAAACCTCTGGTGAGAGGTGCCAGGAGTAATTGTTGTTACCCCAGCCTTTATGCTGCGGGTACTCAGCCACACTGTTTCTTGCCTTGAGCTGGTTTACCTGCCCGGCATGGGGCTGTTTCTTGCAGACCGATGAGCTCAGGTGGCCCAGCACTTCCTCAGGGACCTCTCTCCAGAGTGTGTGCAGTGTAGATAGATTGGAAGGTCTGTGGGAAGTCTGCAGGCAGACAGAGCTGCCCAGTATCCTTTCACTTCAGATAACAGAGCATGCATTTGAACAAGAGCGTGTTCCTCTCTGTGTTCACTCAGTCTCTGCTCCTCGTTCCTAATGTGCTGTTTATCCTCCCTCCCCTTCCTGATTCCCCAAAGTCTCTGGTCCAGGGCACCATTCCTACCAATCTGCCGACGGAGATGCCCCAGCTGATCCCAGTGTTTCCGGGGGGAGCTCCACTGCTGCCCCCGGTCGTGACAGCCAGCATCCCTGTCTCCACCCCGCTGCCACCTGCCTCCTTTGGCCTGGTGATGGATCCCACCAAGCAGCTCTCCTCCTCCTCTGTCCTGGATGCCTTCGAGGCCCCGCCGGGAGGAAGTGGCAGCTCCACCTTGGATTCCCTGGATTCCCTGGATCTGCTCCCATACACAGACTCACGGCTCGATGCCCTGGACTCCTTTGGGACAAGCAGAGGGTCACTGGATGCCTTGGATTCCTTTGCCATTGGTAGGTGTGGGGCTGATGGGGTTTTCTGCTGCTTTAGCTGTGAATGCATGCCAAAATTGTTTCTTTCAGTGCTGAGGACATCTGTCATATAGCTGTGGCTGCCAGTGCTGCAGAACAGGAGTATGAATGTAGAAGAGAGCAGAGAGTCTTGGGCAGAGCAACTGAACAGGTGTAGCTCAGGAGTAATGAGAAAGGCTATAGGTGTGTAACCCCAGGTAACCAGTATGTGCATGGTGTGAAATCTGAAGAGGAGAAAGGAACACAAATGTGTGCAACACAAAAGGATATAAAGATGTATCACGAGTGATGAGATTTAAACCTGGCTTGGTGTCCAAGACACCTCCCACAATTTGCTAGACTATAATGTGATTCCTCCACCCTACTCAATGGCTCTGACATTTTGGACAAAATGAGAAAAATCTTGCTGACTGGTTTAGATGATATGGGACCTTGTGGTAGAGTGGTAGAGGCCAAAGGGAATCTCTCCTATCTCTGGATTTGGGGCAACAAGTGTCCTGTTGCGTGGGGCACTGTCATGAGGAGCAAAGCTGTGGAGGATGATGGGCAGAGAATAAGTCCTCTCCTATCCCAGAAGGGAAGGCAGGCATCTTCTTGACTAACTTGTCACCAGTATTGCTGTGTATGGGTAGGTGTCAGGAGGTTGGGTCATCCATTTTTATATTGTATCTAGCAATAGACAAGGGGTAATGGGATGAAGCTGGAACACAAAAAGTTCCATTTAAACATAAGAAAAAGCTATGTCAGCTATGTTCAGGTGAGGGAGCCCTGGCACAGGCTGCCCAGGGAGGGTGTGGAGTCTCCTTCTTTGGAGGTCTTCAAGACCCGCCTGGACGTGTTCCTGTGCTACTCAATCCAGGTGAACCTGCTTCTGCAGGGAGTTGGACTAGATGATCTCTAAAGGTCCCTTCCAACCCTACCATTCTATGGTTCTATGTTGCCAGCAAAAATATTTTGGGAAGAGCAGAGATTGGCCTGTCAGCACTTCAATGCTCAGACTCACCTCAGCTTTGGGCTACCTTGGAGTTACCACCTTGTTAACTCCAGCGNACCCGCCTGGACGTGTTCCTGTGCTACTCAATCCAGGTGAACCTGCTTCTGCAGGGAGTTGGACTAGATGATCTCTAAAGGTCCCTTCCAACCCTACCATTCTATGGTTCTATGTTGCCAGCAAAAATATTTTGGGAAGAGCAGAGATTGGCCTGTCAGCACTTCAATGCTCAGACTCACCTCAGCTTTGGGCTACCTTGGAGTTACCACCTTGTTAACTCCAGCGCTCAGCAGTGTAGATTTGAATTCAGTAGAGACCGGAGCACAAGAAGGCCTTTCCTGGGGTTTTTCCTAGACTTAGACAGGTGGTTTGGGGAAAAAGTATTAAAATGTTATGAAATAAATAAAGCAAATGGATTTACCAAACACTTGTTTGTCTTTTTGTGAGCAGAGCAGCCTCTGAAAGTGAAATGATTGTTTTTGTTTTGTGGGGCTCTTTTTCCTCTTCTTTTACCCAGAAGAAACTAGCTCTCAGGAACTGCGACACCCACCTGGCAGCCAAAAGCCATCCCCCGTGGTGAGTGAGCCGCTCCCCCGTGCTGATGTCCCAAGGTGCTCTGGAGCCAAGGTAGTAGTGGCTTGGGTGATGTAGGTAATTTGGGCCCTTTTTCTTAACCTGCCCCACTGAGTGTTGCCTCCCATGTTGTGGCAAGGCATGTGAAGATTTTCCCAAAGTCAGTAGAAAGATGTTTGTCCCGTCTTCATTTTTATCTGGAACTCTGCATCTTGCCAAGATAAACATGGTGTGACCTAGGTTGTAAGGCCAGTGTCCCACTGTACCTGGCAGCCATGTGACACTGAAGGATGAGGCAGAGTAAACCCCATCAGACTGATGAGGTTCTTTGCTCCTCTCTGCCTCTGTCAGGAGGCTTTTCCAGATAATGCCACCCTGCCCCTGCCCTATGTCTTTAGTCTTGGAGCAAGGTGGGAGGGTCAGTAAGCTTGGGACAAGAATTATTCTTAGGTTCCTGACATGTGCAAGCCCTGTTCACACCAATGTGAAGCAAAGTCTCACCCACAAATTAATTTACTTGCTGAAGAGTCGCTGGCAAGCGGTTTGGGTTTTTTTGCCAGGTTGCGATGGGGTTGATTTGAGAGTCATCCAATGCCAAGTTGATTGTGGTGGAAGGAATGGGAAGGAGTGAGGGGGCATTTTGTTCTGTCTGTTGGCATTTTCTGTCATCTGGGTCACGACAGAAAACTGAGGCCCCTTACCAAGAGAGACAGAAGTGCATCTTTGAAGTAACACAGTTTGTTATCTTTGAAAAAGTTGCATGCAGCTCTTTTGGAAATGTCATTTCAGATGGGAATATTTTGATGAAAGAGAAAATGAGAAAGGATTTTGAGAAACTGGAATGGGGCAGAGGGGTTAGAGAGGTTTCTTAGCCATGAGGGTGTGGAGTTGAAAAGAGAGGTCCATATGTTTTTGCTCAGGTGGGCCTTGGAGGAGTGAATCACCCAGCTGTGCCCAAGGGCACCGAGCACCTTGTGTCCCAGCCAGAACCAGTGATGCCCAACACAGCCCTGCTGGTGAAGAACCCCCTGGCATCTACTCACGTCTTTAAACAAGCCTGTCATATCTGCTACCCCAAAACAGGTGATGCGTTTGCACTGTCACTCAGAGCGCTGGCCCAGGCTGGTGTTTGTCTTTCCCTGGGCTGACGGGATTCTTCTCTCTTGCAGGGCCCAAGGCTGGTGATTACACCTATCGGGAAGGCCTAGAGCACAAGTGCAAGCGGGACATCCTGCTGGGCAGGCTGAAGAACTCCGAAGACAAGACCTGGAAGAGGATCCGTCCTCGCCCAACCAAAACCAACTTTGTAGGATCCTATTACCTGTGCAAAGGTGATCTGGAGGGGACAAAGCTGTCGGGGGCTGGGAAAGGGGCTGTTTGGTGTGTGCCAGAGGAGGAGGCTGGGAGGGGATATTCAGTTGGTATCGCTTGCTGCCTTTGAGGTCTTCTTGTCCCATCAGTAGCCCATGGACCAGGAGGCTCCATACAGTGAAAGGCAATGAGCTCTCATGAGCACGATAAAGTGGTGGGGCAGAAGAGTTGCAAAGGCACAGCGAGGTGCCGTGCATGGCCAGACCGGAGCTGCCCTGTTGACATGGGCTCTGCTGAGGACTTGCCTCCTATACATGTGCCTGCATTAGTCTCACTCCACTCAGCAGCCCCAGGCAGGGCTGTGGCTCTGCCTAGGGAAAAGCTCTCTCTGCCTGCCCCTTTCCTCTAGCCCAACCTTCTGTAAGTTCAGGCAATGTGACCAGACCGGTCCCTGAGGCGATGTCATTACAACATTCCTAATAAGATGGAGAGCTGAGATAACCAGGCTCCTAGTGCTGGGCTGCTAGGAGAACTGTAATCTGGATTGGTTTTTAAAAGGATTGGTTAAATCCTGTAAGGGTGACTGAGCACTGGAACAGGCTGCCAAGAGGGGTTGTGGAGTCTCCTTCTCTGGAGACATTCAAAACCCACCTGGATGAGTTCCTGTGTGAGGTCCTGCTCTGGCAGGGAGCTTGGACTAGATGATCTTTTGAGGTCCCTTTAAGATCCTGTGATTCTGTGAAATTGTTGCCAGGTACCGAATTAAAGCAGACCTCCATTTTGAGATGGTTTCCACAGCAGATGGCATTACTTGAGATGTCACCAGTCGATATTTCATGCTGACATTCCCCAATGTCTTGATATAGGCAAACTTGGGAGGGGGGACATGTCTCTTTTTTTTTCTTTAACTCTTGTGTTTTGTTGTTTTCAGCTCCTTGAGAGGTGTGGGCAGTGGGAGGAGACGAGAGAGAGTTTAGTTTCTGACTGGGCCGCCCTCCCTGTGTGGTGGTGTGTGCTGTCTGTTGCTTTGTAGATATGCTTAACAAGCAGGACTGTAAGTACGGGGATAACTGCACCTTCGCGTACCACCAGGAAGAGATCGACGTGTGGACGGAGGAGAGGAAGGGGACCCTCAACCGTGACCTCCTCTTTGACCCGCTAGGTGGAATCAAGCAGAGCAGCCTCACCATTGCCAAGCTCCTCAAGGAACATCAGGGCATCTTCACCTTCCTCTGTGAGGTACAGAGCTGGTGGGAGGGAGCAGGCACCCTTCATCCTCTCCTTACCATGTATCTGGACCGTTGATATGTTGATAGTGCCATGATGGAAACGTGTTGGGATGACTGGCACAACTGGAATGCTGCACTTGATGGCCATAAGATCTTCAGAAGGGATGGGCGAGGAAGGAAAGCCAGTGGGGCAGCCCTGACTGTTAGGGAGTGGTTTGATTGCCTAGAGCTTAATGATGGTGATGATAGAAGTGAGTTGGGGGAAGGGCAACAAGGCAGATACCATGGTGGGTGTCTGTTATAGACCACGCAACCAGGATGAAGAAGCAGATGACATATTCTATAAGAAGCTGGGAGAAGTCTCCTGATCAATAGTCATTGTGTTTGTGGGGAGCTTCAACTTACCAGATGTCTGATGGAAATATGGTAGAGCAGAGAGGAAACATTCTTGGAGGTTCCTGGAATGTGTGGGGGAAAACCACAGTTGTTGGACCAGTTTTTCCCCCTGAGTCGGAAGACAGGGCCAGGGATCAGAATGAAGCCCCCATAATTCAAGGGGAAAGGGTTAGTGGGCTGTTACACCACTTAAAACACAAGGTCTGTGGGATTGGATGGGATCCACTCGAGGGTACTAAGGGAACTGGCAGAAGTGCTCACCAGGTCACTTTCCATCATTTACCAGCAGTCCTGGCTGGCTGGGGAGGTGCCAGTGTACTGGAGGTTAGCAAAGGTGTCACCCATCTACAACAAGAGCTGGAGGGAGGAACTGGGGAACTACAGGCTTCTCAGCTTGATCTTGGTGCTGGGGAATTATATGGAGCAGATGATCTTGAGTGCCACCACATGGCATGTACAGGACAACCTGTGATCAGGCCCAGTCAGCAGTCTTTTCCAACATAAATGGAGAAAAGAAAGGTAGTTTTTCTCCTGAGCTCTGCAACTGAATGAGGTACACACAGCCTTAAGGGATTAACCATCTCTTTCTCTGTCTTGAGAGGTTGCTTTGAACTGTAATTTAGCCCCTGCTACTTTAGAAATCAGAACCTGGTAATACAACAAATCCCCACTGTCTGTCCTGTGAGACACTGAGTCTGTCAGTTAAGGATTGTCTCAAAATCATCTTGATGTGCTGCAGCAGAGAGTTCCCCACAGTGGTGATGGCACATGTAAAGGGACGTGTTCTTTGCTGTGAACTGGCTGTTCTCTTGTTTGTCCCCATCATTTCTCCCTTATTCTTTCTCTGTTGGCTAACTAGGAAAGAATATGTGTCTCTGACCAAAATTTTTCCAACCACAATGGAAAATCCTGTTGAGAACAAGACAAAAAATACTGTCCAGAAGCTTTTCCAAAAATTCTCTTGCTTTGTTTTAAAACCCTACCACAAAGTTTTCACCAGGCTTCTTCTAACTTTGAACATTAGAATAGGCTGGCTCTGGTTCTTCTTCCCCTTCCAAGTGAAGTGGCTCTGGTTCACTGCTCTCTTAAGATTTTCCCAGCATGCTAATTCTTCTCTTTTCAGATTTGCTTTGACAGCAAACCCCGGATTATCAGCAAAGGGACCAAGGACACACCATCTGTCTGCTCCAACCTTTCTGCCAAACACAGTTTCCATGACAACAAGTGAGTGAACGGTTGTTTTTGTGCTGATGGGAGCAAGTCCAGCCGGTTTAACTCCAGGACCCTGGTGTCTTTCTTTCTTTCCTCCCCATGGGTTCCAATCGTAGGGCAGCTCAAAGCATGATAAACAGCACTGTGTGCTTCACCCCGTGTGTCTGCTCCTAGTGCTGAGGGATTTCTGGTAGCAACAAAAGCCTTTGGAGTCAGCCTAAGTTTTCCAGTGACTTAATTTTGCCTTTCAGTTTGCCCTTTGCATAAAGGTCAAGCCAAAGATCCTCTAGCTCAGGATCCTACCTCTGGCTGGCTGATGATGAATGTTTAGGAAAACAAGTATAAGAAAACCTTGTCAAGTACACAGTAATATAACCCCTTCTGGTTCCTAGCAACCTGAGACATGGGGACTTGCTGAGCCAGAGGAGTTGATATCTTTGCTGCATATTCCAAAGTGTGTCTGATCTCTGAACTGAAGCAGAGCATCACCCATGGGCTGAGGAGTTTAAAAGTACCTACCTAGGTTTGGGAGGGTGGGAGGGCAGGGCTTTGCTTCTCCCAGTGAGAGTCTGCCTCTCCCAGAGCTTGCTTCCTGCACCCTTTGCCTGCCCAGTCAACGGTCTGAAAGTCACATGTAAGAAGCCTTGAGGTGAAGCCTTGATCCTCTGGTGCTTCCCGTTTTCTCTGACCTGGCTACAGGTGTCTGGTCCACATTGTGCGTTCCACCTCGCTGAAGTACTCCAAGATCCGTCAGTTCCAGGAGCACTTCCAGTTCGACGTGTGCCGCCACGAGGTGCGCTACGGCTGCCTGCGCGAGGACAGCTGCCACTTCGCACACAGCTTCATCGAGCTCAAGGTCTGGCTGCTCCAGCAGTATTCAGGTGAGCCGCACACACTGCAGGGCTGCTGGGCTGCAACATCTGAAGTCGTTCCTCCAGCGTGTCCCTGGGGATGGTTGAGAGAGGAAGAGGGTGCTCTGGGAGTACCCAGAACTTGTTGCTTGTGTGTAGACTTTACCCTGTCTTCTCAGGGTGACAGAAAAGAGGGTCAGGGTGTTCTGTGAGATGATTTGGCCAAGGTGAACAGTGGCATTCTGGGGTGCATCAAGAAGAAGAAGGCTGTGGCCTGCAGGCCGAGAGAGGTTCTCCTCACCCTATAGTCTGCCCAAGTAAGGCTACATCTGGAGTATCATGTCCAGTTCTGAGCTCCACAGTGCAAGAGTGATAGAGAACTTCTGGAGAAAGTCCAGTGGAGGGCTACCAAGATGTGTAGGGGACTGGAACATTTCTCATGCAAGGAAAGGCTGTGAGACCTGGGGCTGTTTAGCCTGGAGAAGACTGAGGACCTTATCAATGCTTATAAATACCTAAAGGGTGATTGTCAAGAGGATGAGGTGAGACTTCTTTCTGTAGTGCCCAGTGACAGGACAATGGGTAACCGGAACAAGCTGGAATACAGGAAGTTCCACTGGAACACAAGGAAAAGCTTATTTGGTGTTCAGGGGAGGGAGCCTTGGCCCAGGCTGCCCAGGGAGGGTGTGGAGTCTCCTGCTCTGGAGATTTCCAAACCCACCTGGACGTGTTCCTATGTGATTTGATCAAGGTGAACCTGCTTTAGCAGGGGGTTGGACTGGATGATCTCTAGGGGCCCCTTCCAACCCCCCATTCTATGATTCTGTGATGATTTGCCTCTCGTGTGATTTACCTATACTACTACAGTAGCAGACCACAAAGCTTTTACCTTGAGAGCAGCTACCTAAGTTGAAATGATTATTAGGTAGTGCTGAATCTCTAAAGGTGCTTTGGTGCTTAAATCCTGTGCAAGACCCTAAGCAGCAGCTGGGCCCCTGCGTGGGCGTGTGGTGCAGTGAGAGAGCAGCAGCACGCGCAAGTGACAGAGCAGTTACGTAAAGGAAGGTTGAGCATCTCCAGTTCCTCTAAACAAACCCACCAGCAGTGGGAAATGACAAGATACTTGGTGCTTCCCAAAAAGGCTTTGATGACACGCCTCTGAAGAGGCTATTGCAGAAATTATATTGAGATCACAAAAATAATGACACCACCACATCTGGCACTTTCAGCCCTCTCTCTGTCTCTGACATGTTGGAGTGTCTCTCTTGCTGCTCTTTGGTTAACCAAGTAGATGGTGGTCCACCTACGATACTACCTAACGCATTTTGTCTCTAAAGGCTCTTGTTTTGTGCAGGACCCAGTCAGGTAATAGGAATAGGTCAGAGATAGGTTGCTGCCCTACATGCTTATGATACTGCCTGTAGTACTCTGGGCACTCTTAAGATTCAAGCACTCTATTCTTTTCCTTACCCTGTGGTTGGTTTATTTTTGTTGGTGTTTTTTAAGAAAAAAATCCTTCCTTCCTTCCTTCCTTCCTTCCTTCCTTCCTTCCTTCCTTCCTTCCTTCCTTCCTTCCTTTAGCCTGTAGAACAAATGGTTAGTTTTGTTTTTTACTTCTTGCCTTCTTTCCTTGAAGAAGTGATTTCCAAAGGGGAAGCTGAGGAGGTGAAACAAGCCATTTTAGCTGCAGAGGTGGTCAGTAAGCCTTGTGTTTATTCCCATTTCTTTTTCCAACAATTCCATCATCTTTATGTTTTCTGCTGCAGGGCAGCCTGCTTTCCATGTGAGTTTGTCTTCTTGGAGTAGTAGTTTATTACCTTTTTTAAGTGTATTCTTCATTATGGAAACAGAGCTGAAAGGTAGTTGTTGCCATTCTCTGGGAATACTTTAACTTTGGAACAGGGAGTTTTACTTGGGCACTGTTGGCTTGTCAAGAACAGGAAGGGGAAATCATTCATATCAGGTTGCATTTGAAACCAGTGGGCTGTTGCGTTTCACAGCCATTCAAGCTTTTACATAGCTTGTGGCATTGTTCACGGGGCTAAAGGATTGTATTAGTAGAGCAAAGATTCCCAAGATCTGAAAATATGGACAGGCAGGACTGTTTTTTTGTTCACTCCGGCTTTTCACAGACATATCTTGCTGTCTTCTTCCATCAGTGGAAATCACAGCGTCTTTGTCCTCAATAATGATGTTGCAAAAGATGCTGCAGTAATTGTAAGTAATCAACACATGGGCCTTTTGGTTCCCAGATCAACTCTTTGAGACAGTTCATGCTTTGGAGAACTGGTGTATTGGAAAATATCCTTTCATATTTGGGAGGGGTTTTTAATTTTCCTGACCACCACATTTCTAGACCATATTGTTGAGTTTGATTTTCTGGGACTGGAAGAAGGCAGTCACTTGCTAAGAGCTTCCTGTGAAATTCAGTCTTCTGAAAAGAGAAGATCCTCCTTGAGGATCACTTCAGCCCTGTCTCTGCCAGAGTGCAGCACATTAACTTTTTGCTGCAGTTTACCCAGCTTTATAGTTTTTGTCCTCAAAGTACAGATCGGCATTGAATTACCTGGACATGGAGGAGAGAGTTGCAGTTTTCCTAACTCCACACAGTTTCTTCTGGGATTAATGGTTAAGAAGGGGAAAAATCAACAAACAGCTTTGATCTGGGACTAGTAGCAGCTATGCAGCAGCTACCATTTTGGAGGCCTGAGCAAACATTCTTGAAGAATGCCAAAGTTCCCTGAATGCTTTTCCTCCTGTCCAAGTCCTGTACAAACAGCGGTATTGTTGCCTGACAGGGATCTGGAGAGCTGAAATCTCAGATTGGGAAACTGAGAACGCTTTGACTTACCCAAGTTACAGCCTAAGGCTGAGATGAAAACTTGTGTTTGCTGGTCCTTAATTTCTGGAACATGCTGGCTCCTAGATCAAAGATTTTGTCCACGTGGCATGCTTGGGGAACACCTCACTTCAGTAATAAAAGCTGTAGGCAAAAGGAAAGCAAGCAGTTTTGTAGCCTTTCTGAGCTGGGGGTGCTTCATCAAGGCCATCTTCAGCACCCCACTTGCTGCATTCATCTGGTTGTTGTAAGATATTTGCTTCAGTTTGTTTTGGCATGTGTCTCCTGTCTTTGTAGCACTTAAATACTATGACTTTTTGTAACACAGTCTTCATATAGACCATACAGTTCCTACTCTTACTTTTCTCTTGCTGTTTAGTGCTATGAGAACTGTAGTTCCCATGTAGCAGGCTGATGTTGGCAGGGGCTGTTCACTCACCACTTGAGTTGGTTAGGAGCTAATTCCTGAGATAAGGTCTGACCTACCCTTCTTCTTGTTGTCTGATGTTGCATTTCTGACTCATGGTTACATACCAGCAGCACTTCCTTGAATGGTTTTGCACTGCTTGTCCTTCCTTGGTTGTACTTAGTGTCTGTGTTGAATTTCAGCTTCCCTCTTCACCTATGGATTGATGGGCAGCCCCCATGAGCTGAAATGTGTAACAGACTGTTTAATCTCAGAAGGGTTAGGTGAGACTTCTGGGGTCTTGGAGATGCTAGATGTCTTAGTGGGGTATCTGTGATCTTTCAAGCTACTGGCAAAAACTCCACTATACAGTAGATCCAACAGTAAGAAAGGATTGACTTCAGGGCCTTGGCCTGTAGGATCTGTTGATATGGTGTTGAGGGACAGCCTTGGGCAAGGTCTTGACCCCTAGTCAAGAATCATCATCTTGAAGGTAGCATCTGGATCCTTTGCAGATGGCCTGAGCAGAACATTGGGTCCACATGAGCCCAGGAGACCGACCTCTTCCTCTTTCACTGGGCTTGTGTGGAGATAAAAACTTCTGTAGTCTGTGTGTGGGTCTCCACACAACCCATGTCCTGATGTTACCAGTGGGATTGTTGAGAGCTGTCAGCCACGCAGGGGTTACTAAACCCCAATATAGGAAGTCCTACAACCCCTCTCTCCCTTTCTTCCCCTGACCAAAAGCTCAGCTCTGTCTCCTTTTGTTCCCAGGAATGACCCACGAAGATATCGTGCAGGAATCTAAGAAGTACTGGCAGCAGATGGAGGCACATGCCAGCAAACCAGCCAACAGCATGGTAAGTAATGTGCCCCTAGGCCTTGCAGTTTGGTTCTGCTCCCAACTGTGGCAGCACTTTCCCCTCTTTTCCTCCCACTGCTACAAGGGGCAGGTCCTAGGCAGACCAGGCTGGCCACTGAGGAGGAGGGGGAGGAGGACAGCCGAGGGGTTTCTTGGCTGCAGTGCTAGTGATGAGCAGTGCTGAACTTTGTTCTTTGTTTTGCGGCGTTGTCACCTGCTCTTTTCACTGGTGGGGTGAAGCCTCCAGAGCAGGGAGGGGCAACACAGAGAAACGGTTCTTCCTATGACCCCTTGCCAGTGAAATGGGGAGACTTGGGGGACCGTGGCCACATGGAGTGGAGACCAAAGGTGTCCTGCTGCCCTTTAGTGGCCAAGAGCTGACACAGCAGTTTGAAGGACCGGGAGAAATGAGTCATACCCCACGGGACTGCTCTAACTCAGGAGCTGGTGGCACTGGCAGCTCAAGTGCTGTTGAGGCTGGAGCTTTGCCTCTCTTTGTTCAGTGTGGGATAAAATGCCTTTGACTGTGCCCTCCAGCACTGCCAAGAGACTTCTCTAGAGAGGTGTGTTATAGGCAAAGCTTTGCTTTCTTCCCAGCCGTTGGCTATGGGTAGTGCTGCCTTATGCTTTTTATCCCAGGGGGTTGTTCTGTAGTGCAGGAGCAGAGCCCTCTCAATGAGGATGATTCCCAGCCCAGCCCTGAGGTTGAGCTAACGCAGTTTTGCCATTAGAACAGGGAGGTTTTTGTTCTTTGTCTGATGAGATGAGAAACTTCATGCCTTCTAGCAAGCTCTCAGGTCTAGGAGCAACTCTCTCCTCTGAAAAATGATGGGGAAAGTGTTGTGAATCCTTTTTGTTCCCTCTTGATGGTGTTCTTTCCCCTCATGGAGGCCTGCGCTCACCATCCCTTGGCCTGTGCCTCAGTATCAGAGCTGTGGTGCTTCCCTTGTCTGAGATTTCTCACCCAGGAGTCCTTCTGCAGAGACAGGCATGGAGTGCAGCCAGTGAGCCCCCTGGGAAGGAGATGCATTACAGGAAAGGGATCTGAGTCACTCTTGTGGTGGGCAGCATCTTTTTTTTTTTTTGGCTGAGTTAGGGGTCAGCAGAAGTGTCCTGATGGCTGCAGGGCACTGATGCTGGGGAAAAGCAGGTCTGATGATGAGCAGGGATTAGCCCAACAGGAAAGAAGCAGGTGACTGCAGTGATGCTTGCAGTGGTCTCTGTATCCATCTGTGTACTGGCTCTCCTGTATGAGATAGAGTCATCTTTGAGGAGATGCTCAGCAACACACCTGCACAGCCCATCCTGCTCTTGTGGGGGAGAGGAATGGGAAACAGCAGTCTGGAGTAACCAATGTCTTTAGTTCCCAAAGCTGTCTGGCTTGCTTAAGGAATATGTTCTAGCCTCTCAGGAAGTCAGGAGAACAAGTATTATATGAGAAGTGAGCCTGAGTGATCTGCACAGTCCCTGCAGACAGAGCTGGCTATGATCTCATTCTGCCTGGTGTGGGAACAGAGGCATTGGCCGTAGGTGAGGAAACTTGAGTGTGAATTTGCAGCAGTTTGTGACAGCAGTTGAATTTATATCAGCAGTCCCTGCCCCACAGAGAGTGAGGTGTACTTACTGGTTCTGTCCTGCCCCTTGTGGATCTGCCTGCATTTTCCAGAAAGTTCTGCCTTGCCATTCTCTGTGCATAATCTGAGGATAAAAAAAGGAAGCAGGTAGATGGACAGCTGTTCCCCTGTAAACTCTGCAACTTCAAATTAGCTTTTGTCTGGAGGTGCTGCTGTTGGAAGAACAGGTTCTTCAGTGGGAATGGTCTGAGCATGTCCTCTGAAGCATGTGGGATCCGAGTGCTGGGTGAGTGTTTTGTTTCTGGCTGTTGGGGCTTGCAGGGGGCAGAAAATCAGGAAAAAAATGCCAGTGTCAAACATCAGCTGTTGGGATGGGCAGAGCGCTGCCGTTTTTGGGCCCTGTAGACAGTTACAGGGCTCAGAGCAAATGGCAAAGTCTGGTTGTGCCCCACAAATGCCTGTCACAGAGCTGGACTGCACTCTCCACCCTTACAGGGCATCAGTTTGTGTGGAGGTGACACAGTAGCCTCATTGGTACAGTCAGAAAGTTCCCACCAGCAGCAGCATCAGTTGTCTGTAGGGATTGCAGCCTGGCACTGGCACCATGCAGGGAGACAGAGTCAAGCCGGTCAGACGCATGTGTTTGCAGTAGCAAACCACGGCTGTGGCATCAGCACATCCTCAGGCATGAGGGCTGTGCTTTGGGACGAGACACTGGCTCGCTGCTGGAGACCCCAGGGGCAGGACTAACTGTCTGGTGAGAGTTGTTTACTTTTGCCATTATTTTCTCCCGTCCAAGCAGGCTAACGTGACTCAGAGTTTTCTCAGCATCCTTCCAGCTTTCAGAGTTGGCTGCCTGGCAAAGACAACTTCCCAGGAGTGCTGTAAAAGCAGAACCCCTCCTTCCCGCCATCCAGTGTGATCCACGCTCACCCCAGTGCTCTCTGGTCAGTGGAGGCAAAGTCACTCCCAGGAATGTTGCTGCAGTTTTGTTACAGCTGCCAATTGGACTCAGAGTCTGGGGCTATCCAACTGTGGAGAACAGAGGCAGGCGGCACACAGGGACCCAGCTGCTGTGATGTTGCAGGCCAGGAGACTTAGCAAGAAGAGGAAGGTGATGATACACTGCTTGCTAAACACTTGCCAGGGATCTTGCACTCAGCCCCACGAATTTGGCCCCATAGAGGCTGCTGTAGGAGTAAACCCCATAGCTGCAGATTGAAGAGACTGCAGTAGGCAGCTGGGTAACATTGACTCCTATTGTATCCCTGGGAATTGAGGGGTTTTGGCTCCCATTTTTTTCTGGCTTTTTAGTGCTATTCTGTTTTTACCCCACTATCCAGCTGCAGAATCACCATAAAAAACTGGCCTCAGAGTTAGCAATGTAAGCGTGGAGAGGGAAATCTCTAATAAGGGTATTTACATCTAAGTGCAGCTCGATCAGGTGGCTGACTAAGTTGAGCTCCTCCATAGCACGTGGCTCCTCCAGAAAGCATTTCAGTATCGCTGAGAGGAGTTCCTAAAGTTGGCAGACACAAGTGGCCGTGCTGGGGCTGTTGCTTTCTGCAAAGCCTGGAGAGCTGTGTGCCAAAGACTTGTCTTTATTTGGTTGCCATGGTGCCTAGCTAACACTATATTGTCTGGCTTCGTTAGTAAGAGAGCTTGAGGCACTTTTGCCTGCCTTCTTCTGCTAGAACCTCACGTGATACTACTTTCTCCACTGTGGGTTATCAGCAGCTTGCCTTACCTTTACAAATAGAGTCATGTAGCAGCAACAGCAGCAGCTTTGATATTTCTGCTGTCTCCTGATACTCTGGGAACGTAGAGGCCCACTGGACTGACCGGCATTTTGCATGTCCGATGAAGAAGTGCACAAGGCTTCTTCTGGCTCAACATTTGTGGGAAAAGCAGCCCAGACCACCAGAACTACCTGAGGAACATTTTCTTTGTCTCTGATCTGTTGTGCCTTCGGGAGCCACTCAATTTTTCTTTGTGCTGGGTTAGTAGGTTTGAGCTAAGCTTCCTGGCTGTCAGTGATGAGCTGTAGCGGCATTGCCTTTGGAGACCAAATGGAGATGAAAACTACTCTTGAAGGGCAACACATCTGAAAGGGATGCACCTTACTGCCTTCTGTGATATCTCATGCCTCAGCCCTGTACATCCCACAGCCAGATGCTTGGTCATGTTGTTGGAGGTCACCAGCAGTGGTGAAAGCTGATAGATGAACCGTGTGCCAGATGCCACTGTGCTGCGGGCGGGTAGGCCTCGGTTGTCGACACTTTTCAAGAGGGATGAGGCTTGTCTGGAAGTGTTCTTTTGCTGGGGAATCCAAAGCAGTGATGGTCTTGCCAGAGACTCTTGCAATCAGCACAGGCAAAGGTCATCTCTTCAGTCAGCTTTTCAGTGATGGAGGACCTTCTGTATGTCACCAAAAGATTGGGTCTGGATGCTGCAGAGCCTTCCAGGGGTGATACAGAATATAAATGGTGTTAGAGAGATCTGTGCAGGAAACACAAAGCAGTGGTGATACAGGACTGGCTCCTTTGGTTTTTTTCTCCACCGTCTGTTAGTCAGAGTCACAAACCAGCCTTCTCATGGGGACAGGTAGAAAGCAGATCAAGTAAAGTGGCTGAGATAATATAGACCTTTGTCCAGAGATTGTGATTAACTGCCTGTGAAACCCTGTGCAAAGGAACTGTGAGAGGTGGAAACCTGCCCAGAAATGGCTTGGCAGGGTACCAACAAGAGGACCCAGCTCTGACTTCAGTGTGTCAAATTGTAGACGTGACATGAGCCTCTTGGTCCAAAAGCAGGAGTGAGGGGCTGTGCTGTGGCACAGCCTTCCTTCCTCCCAAAGGGGCTTGCTCAGCTGCACGACCAAGCTCTCTCCTTCCGTGGGGAGTGAGCGGGACATGGATTGCCCTCCCCGTGGGCAAGTGAGGATTAAGCACAGGGGTAGGCCTCTCAGAGCTTGTCTGTACAGGGAAATACACTTCAGGGCTCTCACAGCCAGGCCTGGTCACTGCATGAAGCTGCCAAGCTGTCTGCTTTTGGCCAGACGTTAAAGCCCAGGAAATGGTGCTGAGGCAAGCAGTGGTTTTGCTCCTGTCTGGTATCTCAGGGGGCCACCAGCTGACGCTGGCAAAGCAGAGCTGGGCTGTCTCTGATTTAATCCGGCTTGTCTCTGGCACGCGGGCGTGCGGGGAGCCGCCAGCATCTCTGTGCCAGTTTGGGGGGTGTGTTTTGGCTCTGCTTATCCAAGGCTGTGGTTCTCTTCCTCAGGCTTCTCCCCGGGCTCCCACGTCAAGCGCCTTTGACCTCCAAATGAAATTCGTGTGTGGCCAGTGCTGGAGGAACGGGCAGCTGGTAGAGCCAGACAAAGACCTCAAGTATTGTAGTGCCAAAGCCCGACACTGGTGAGCGATGCGACCTCCCCTTTCTCCCACTCCTCATCAAAGGCAGGAATTTTTCTTCTCACCTTCTCCAGGGCTTCCTTTGGCAGAGGCTGTAAGGTTTCCTAGCAGCCTCTTGCTGCTCAGGGTGTCACTGTAGCAGGCATTGCAGATAGCTGCTTTCCAGTTGCCAGCTCTCCTGTTTACTGTTTGCATTTGCTGCCAGCATTGTGCAGACTCACACTCCTGGTGTGTGCAGCCACAATTCCCTTTTTTCCCAGTTGCTATCATTTCTTCTTAGCAAGGTCACTAATACAATTCTCCTCTGTGCTTGCTTATACTCCCAGTTGTTTGCAGATGTCTGTCAGGTCACTATTAGCCATGACTCAAAGAATCCTCCTTCCTTTTAATTAATTTCATTGGCTCTTTCGTGGCTTTGGTTGCTTTTCTCTGATACAAGTTTTGTCTTTTTGCACCTTCTGGATCCTTGGTGCCCCCGAGGATGTTTGGTGCGATAGAATCATAGAAGTTTGGGTTGAAAGGGGCCCTTAAAGGTCATCTATTGCACCATCCCCTGCAATGAGGGACAGAAGCAGCAGTTGCTAGAGGAAGCAAGCAGGTGAGGATCGATTCCTGGAACGGGAAGGGCAACACCTCTTTTTGCAGCTGCTGAATGTAGCTGGGGGTTTTGCCCAAGGTATCTCCTGGTGATGGCTTGCTGGAGCTGCAGGACAATTAGTACTTCCTGGCACCTGTTCACAAGACAGTGCTTGTAGTGACTTGCATTTCTGCTGCACCTTTCAAGCAGAAAATATTCCCAAATGTTTTTAGTGGATCAGATTGCCCAAGAATTGGCTCTGTCAAAGGGTGGAATGCAGCTGTTTAGTAATCCATGGTGATATCATGTGAGACTTGGGGGAGACTTGTGTGGCCTTATAAGAAGAGATACCCCAGGAAATATATGATAAGTACCAGGAGAAATCCTCCTAAAACACCCTTCTTGTGGCTTCTCTGTCACAGACGTGTGTGTCTAGGAGCAGCACAGGGACAAGCTGGACAGGAAGATCTAATCATCTCTCAATATTTAAAGGTCTCTGAGGAAAACAAAACCTTATTCAGCTCTTCCTTTTGCCTCTCTTGATTTATTCTTTCTTCTTCAGTTGGACGAAGGAACGTCGTGTCCTGCTGGTGATGTCCAAAGCAAAGAAGAAGTGGGTATCTGTCCGACCACTGCCTTCCATCCGCAACTTCCCACAGCAATATGATGTAAGTAAGCCAGGCATCCCTTCCCTCCCACCACTGTGCAGTGCTTTGAGGGCTGGTCCTTTGTAGACCTGCCGGGGAGGTTGTTGGCTGAGATGGCAGGCAAGGACTGAGTGATGGCAGCAAAGATCTCAAACACATCCAGCAAAAGGATGGAGAAGAACAAGGAGCAGCACCCATTTAAACCGGTCTGCACACGTGTGCGAGGTTCTGATGTTGCTGTTTGATGCAGTCACCATCTCAAGAAGTGGCTGGCACAGGGTTTGGGAGTGAGGTTGAAGTCTCCCCTGAGGTCAGGGTTTCTCAATGTGGGTGAGAGGTAAGATGGAGCGCTGGGGAGAAGCCTGTCCCTGCCTTGGCTGCAGCTCTGACTGTGCTGCTGTGGAGGGTGAAACTTCCCCGCAGTGTGTTTCGAAAGCAAAACTAAGAACTCGGCTAAAAAGCCACATGCTGTGAGGAAAACTGCACATACCCAACCTCCAACTCCAGCCCTGAATGTGGCAATAGATAGTTTCTCTCCCTCTCCTTTCTCCTGGAATGGAGAAAGCTCCTCTCCCTTGCCCTATGGGATGTGCTGCCCCTCAGCCCACGGGCAGGCATGAGGCCAGGCGTGAGGCCTTGCGTGCTCTCCAATCTGCAGGCCAGTTGCCAGAAGCTGGTGTGGAGGAGCAAGAATTATTAATAGCAGCTGTAGTTAGGAGGGGAGGCCAGGAGGTGAGTGGCAGATCGTGCAGCAAAGCAGTTTGCCACACATGTCTGTGTGTTGCCTGAACTCCCACTCAGCCCCAGCCAGAGAGGAACAATGTTGTCTCTTCCCCCTAGTTTGTATGGGCTAGCTGCTATCCACACCACTGAACTCCTTTGGTGGCAGGACTAGGGGAGAAGGGACAACCAGCAAATATGATACTTAGAAAGCTGCTTGTTTTCTCTGGCAATGATGCTATTGGTAGCTGTGAGGTAAAGCTGTGTATGTGCTAGTGCGGTCTGACATTTTCCTATGTGACCTGAGCTAGGTGAACCTGCTTCTGCAAGGGGGTTGGACTAGATGATCTCTAAAGGTCCCTTCCAACCCTACCATTCTATGATTCTATGATTATATAAAGTGACCCATAAGGCCACTCTCCACCCCCTTGGACTGGGCAATGGGTCACCTTTGGGGACCAGCAAGGTGACCAGCAGGAGACACTGTTTGGTCAGGGCAGGTTGTTCCCTGCTGTCTCACCCAGGGCCAGCACTAAGCCTAGGCCATGGAAATGGCAACAAGAGAGAGGCCAGGTGCTGAAGTGAGCTGCCTGAGTGTTTGTAGGGAAAACTTCCCCTTTGCATTATCAGGAGCTCGAGGAGCAGCAGCACGAGTTAACGACATATGAAATGTGGTGGTTGGAGTGGTTTTTGAACCCACTTACCCCTCTAACAAGAAGTGTTTGTGCAGGTGCTAAATGTTGCTCTCTTTGTCTTTTCACAGTTGTGTATCCATGCACAAAATGGCAGGAAATGCCAGTACGTGGGCAACTGCTCCTTCGCCCACAGCCCCGAGGAGAGAGACATGTGGACCTTCATGAAGGAAAACAAAAGTGAGTGGGCGAGGGTCTGGGGAGAGGGAAGAGGTCATTTGGGCAGCGGATGCAGGGTCTGTTAAGACATACTCTTGATAATAGAAATAGAGCTGGGACCATGAGCTTAGGTGGGATTATGGGGCAGGTCTGTCTATAGTAATTTAGAGCTGCTCTTTCCTTAAATGTGCATATGTATCTCGAGTCCCTCACTCTGGGACTGGTGCATGTTGGTCCTGTGTCTTGCATTGCTCCATTGCTGCCCTCTGCTTCTGCAGCTCTTTGGATGCACTCTGTGCTGTCCCTCCACTCTCCTGCACTGTCCCAGGCCTGCCTCAATATGGAGCTCTGCCAAAGCACTGATCCTGACCTGTAGCTCCTCCTGTACCTTTCTTGTCTGTCTTGTATCTGCTGTGGCTTTCTTGCCCGTTTCTGCTCAAATGCCTGGGCTGTGGCACTCCCTGCCCATGGCATTGTGTTGAAAGGGGTGGGTTTGACATCCTGAATGAGAATGTTGTTGGGTGGTGCTGTTGTGGAGGAGCATGTCTGAAACTAATCATGCAGACTCCTCCAAACGTAGCTTTTGGGGGATAGTTAGAGGGTTGCCCATGTCCCTCACGGCCAGCTCTCTAGTAGCCATCCTTGTTTATTCAGACCAACAGCAAGCTGGGGAAAAAAAAAAAACATTCTCTTTGCTAGGCCCAGTTGTCCAGGTGCTCAACTAGCTCTGTTAGGAGATGCTGGAGAGATTTGAAGGGTCTCAGGCCTGCCCTGAGTTTATTCAGTCTTTATGCTTGGACAGAGGGTCTTTCTCTCTGCTGGGTGTCCAATTCATTTTGTTGCCAAGGCCTTTAGAGCACATCAGAGTGTGTTTGCTCAGGCACAAAGGTGAATCCTCAAATGACAGTGTTGTTTCAGGTTTGGGGGAATTTACATTCATTATCCCCAGCTGCCCTGAGCTGCTCAATTACCCGTTTAGTGAGGAGTAACTCACCGAGGCCTCGCACTTACAGCGTCACATCCGCGTCTGCAAACGTTTATGTTTCCACAGCCCCCCTCAGGAGCTGGTGTCAGACAGGCAGACGTGCAGTCAAAGCTTCCACCCAAATTTCCCCTGCCCACTAATGTGCTGAGTGGATTTTAAGCCAAAAACACTGAGAGACACCGACTGCACACCTCTGGGCAGGTTTTGAACTTGAGGAGGGGTTGTCCTTAGGTCTTCCTCCCCCTCCACCAGCTTACTGTGGCCAGCTGGCTTAAGGGCTCTCCTCCCTCTCAGTGCTGAGGATGGAGCTTAGGCTTAGAGGGAAGGGATGGATCTGAGTCCAGCCCCTGCCTTAGCTCCTGGGCCAGAAGTGAGATGTCTGTTGAGGTCAAGCAGAATTAGGCCTGATGGAGAATCACCTTGTGGGGTGAAGTCCATGGAGAACTTGGGGCATTTTCCCTCCTACCTTGTCAAGGTTGCCCCTCGACTGACAGAATACAATCTCCTCACCACGTCAAGTGGTGTGGTGTGAATTTGGTTCCTCTCCCCAGGGCTCTTATCTGGACAGGTGACATCAGGCCTTCCAGGCACAGGCCTTCAGTCTGATGGCAGCTGCTGCTGCACTGGAGGGAAGGGCTGCCCCGGTATTCATCCTGTTCTCCCAGTTTGTGCACAGTGTGGGAGGTTGTCTAAGTGACCTCATGGGTCTCCTTGTGCAGTACTAGATATGCAGCAGACCTATGACATGTGGCTAAAGAAACACAATCCTGGGAAGCCTGGAGAGGGGACGCCGCTCACCTCACGAGAAGGGGAGAAACAGATCCAGATGCCCACTGACTACGCTGACATCATGGTAATCAGCTGATCTCTTGTCCTTCATCCCTCCCCCTCCCCCTCCTCCTCAGTGCTGACAGCCAGCACCTCCCCTGTGCTCCAGGTGTGAGCTACCAGGGACTGCATTGCTCTTGTGGGAAAGAGCCCACAGTGATGGAGGTTAAATGGACAGCTTGGAGCAGCACAGATGAAGTGGGAAGAGACTGACCTGGGGTCAGCAATACTCTGCACTGGCTTTTCTATTAATCCTCATGTCAGGGGGAGTCTACCTTAAACCTAACCCTTAAACCCTTTTGCGTGGGCTCAGCCTCTCCCCAGGGTTCCTGGGAAAGCTGGCAAAGCTACTGCCGGCCTGTCAGAAAAGAGGGAGAAGCTTGGAGAAGAGCTGGGTCGGGAGCACAGAGGTCTGGGAGAGCTAGAGGCAGATGTCACCTGGGGGTGGTGGCTCCTGAAGAGTCCTGCATTACCTGTGTGCCTGGGGGCCTTGCAGCCAGACCCGCCCTGGTCCAGGAGGACCATGTCAGTGAACTGAGCTGCCCTATTCTCTGAGCTCGTTTCAGCTCCAGATCTCAACAAAGCATCACCTCTGCCTCCCATTAGTGGCAGCACGATGCCTTGAAGGTGACATGGGGAAGTCGTAGAGTGAGCGGAGCTTCCAGAATATTCTGGAAGAAGAGGGAGAGAGGAAGAAGAAGGTCCGGTAGCCCTGAATGTTAATGCACTAACTGGCCCTTTCCCCTGTCTGCACTGGTCAGATGGGCTACCACTGCTGGCTCTGTGGGAAGAACAGCAACAGCAAGAAGCAGTGGCAGCAGCACATCCAGTCAGAGAAGCACAAGGAGAAAGTCTTCACCTCGGACAGTGACTCCAGCTGCTGGAGCTACCGCTTCCCCATGGGTGAATTCCGGCTCTGCGAAAGGTACCCTTGTCTCCTCTCCCTCCTGTGCTGCTGCTGCAGGGATAGGGCAACAGGCCAAGGGCCTCCGTCATCCCTCCTCCTCCTCCTCTCATAGAGTTCCCAGGGACTCGTGCTTGGAGGAGGAGTAGGACGAGCTGACAGGTTTGGGTGATGGTGAGGCTGCTGTTGAGCCCAGCCGCACTACTGAGTGGCAGAGACTCAGTGGTGAGCACACGGTGTCAGGAGAGTGAGTTTCCTGTGCGCACCGCAGCCACGATGCCCTCAGCTCTCAGGCCCCGGGGGCTTTGTTACATGGTTTGAGTGTCTGACACCCTCCGAGTCAGCACCTTGAGGTGTCTTACAGAAGGCTTTGATGGTTAAGACAGGGCTTTTTGGTTAGAGAAAAGGTTCTGTCTCTCGTGGCTGTTACCTGGCATTTCCTCTCATAGAGTGGTTTCTCCTCATCCCTGCTGGTCTAGTTCCAGCTCAGCTCTTGACTACACTGGCCCCTGGAAGCCATTGCTCCGTTTCTGTGCCCTGCTGCGTGTGGCTTTGTAGGAGAATGGCTTTGTCCTTAGGAAGGAGAGCTGGTGGGACACCTGGCTGGGCTTCCACCGAGTTTCCCTGGGCGGGGAGCCCCGAGCCCTGCCCCGGGGGTGCCCTTCTGATTGCTCCCCTTGCGCCGCAGGTTCCAGAAGAGCAAGTCCTGTCCCGACGGGGAGGAGTGCCGCTGTGCCCATGGCCAGGACGAGCTCAACGAGTGGTTAGACCGGAGGGAGGTGCTGAAGCAGAAACTGGCCAAGGCCCGCAAGGACATGCTGCTCTGCCCCAGGGATGACGACTTTGGCAAATACAACTTCCTATTGCAGGACGGCGTATAGTGAGCGAGGGCCCCACGGTGGGGAGCCTGGTGGCTGGAGGGGCACGGGGCGGGTTTCCCGAGAGGGGAGGCAGCGGGACCCGCGTCTCCCAAAGACAACTCTTCATTTGCTTTCCTTTTTAAGATGATGAGACGATGATTTAGTAGTGGTGAATGAAATCATGAATTTGATTCTTCTTGGCCGGCAAATGCCACGCTCACCGAGTTTGGGATCTGTCTTCTCTCTCTCTCTCTTCCTTCCCCCAAATTCTCCTTCATCTCTTTGTTTTCACTGTCCTTCATTCAATGGAATTAATCCAGCCTGTACCGGGCTGCCAAGCGGAGAATTTCTCCTTGTGTTCAAAGTGTGGCTGCAGAGGTCTGGAGGATGAAGCTGAGGGAAAGGGACGGACATCTGGTGAAAAGGTGACCATGAAGTTCATGTGCTCCTTTTGTCAGTGCTGCAGAGGAAGCCCCGGTTACAGCCTGCTCTCCTGAGAGTTCAGTACCAGAACAATTAAGAATTGAGGTGCAAAAGAAGGAAAACCTCTAGATTTGGCTTAAAACATCTAGGCTTAAGCCCCTGCTGTCTGTATTGCCCTGAAGCATCAACAGTTGCTGAGGAGAGAGAGCATCAGCCATCTGGTATAAAGAGTGTAGCTAAAAGCAGCAAAGTAATCAAACTGCTTGCAGCAGCAGGAACTGGATTGTTAGTGAGTTCAGACTGTTGCAGCAGGCTGTGCCCAGAAAGCTAACTCCTCGTTAGATGTCTTTCCCAGTATGCGACAGGTAGTCAGGGTGGGTAGCTTTGGTTTGGGCTTTTTTTGGCTAGTGTGACTGGTGCAAGTAAGACTAAAGCATCTTTGGAACATCTTTCTCATGAGGAAAGGCAGTGGGATTTGGGACTGTTCAGCCTGAAGGAGACTGAGAGGGTATCTCTTTAACACTTCCAAGTACTTAAAAGGGGGATGTCACGAGGATGTGGCAACGCTTTTTTTCTGTAGTGTCCAATGTCAAGATCAGGGGTAATGGACAAAAGCTGGAACACAAAAAGTTCAACTTAAGGAAAAACTTTGGTGTTCAGTCGTTGGAGCCCTGGCACAGGCTGCCCAGGGAGGGTGTGGAGGCTTCTGCTCTGGAAGTTTCCAAACCCACCTGGTCACATTCCTGTGTGACCTGATAGAGGTGAACCTGCTTTAGCAGGGGGTTAGACTGGATGATCTTTCGAGGTCCCTTCCAACCCCTGCCATTCTGTGATTCTGTGAAGCCATCTGGAAAGGCGTCAATGGCGACTGCAACACACCCTGTGTCACTGCAGTTGGGCAGTATCAGTCAGGGAGAAGGCTGGAGCCAGAAGGAACCTGTGCTTCTGTGTTGCCTCGTGTCCTTAAGACAGGGAGAGAGGTACTGGGGTTCCTCTCCTGCTCTTTTCAGTGGTGTGCGCTGCTGGATATCCAGCACTGTGTTTGTCGCGGCACCGCCAGAAGGAGAGGTAGGAAGCAGCAGAGGTGATACTGGAGCAGTGGGGAGCAGCAGGGGTGATGCAGGGAGCAGCAGGGGTGATGCTGGAGCAGTGTGGGGCAGCAGAGGCGATGCTGGAGCAGTGGGGAGCAGCAGGGGCCATGCTGTGCCCTCAGCACCGTGGCTCAGCCTCTCCTCCGCGGTGCCAGCCCCAGCCCAGAGGTGAGGGGCACTACGGCAGCCAGCGAGGCAAGCTCTCGGCCACGGCTTTGGGCTTCTGTAGCAGTAAAGAGGCAGTGCTGTGCTCTGCGCCAGCTGTGCCCTTGCTGGCGGTCTCATCCTGCAGGCACTGAGTGTCTGCCCTGTCCCCAGCTTCCCACTCCTCCTGTCTTCTGCAGCCAGGCTGTGCTCTGCAGGTTTGCATGCACGGATGGCACCATCCACTCAAACACAAACGCAGCTCCCTCCCAGCCCCCTGTCCCAAGGGATGCCTCTTTCAACCGAGTCTCCCAGGACAGCAAGCTCAGAGCTGAATGTGCCCCTGAGCTTGTTTCCCCTCCTTTAAAATGTGGTCACTGGTTTGGTGTGAGCATCCCTTTCCAGGCTGGTACAGCAGCTTGAGATGTGGTCTGGAAGGGGCCAGGGTTGTAACACCTGATGATACACAGGTGCTTGGCAGGAGGAGAGAGGAAGGAGGTGTCATTTTCATCTCTTCCCACGTGTGGGGAGAAGGACGAGGTGAGAAAGGATCCATAGTGCTGTGGGGTGAAGAGAGTGACCAAGGCAGTATTGCAGGTGGCAGTTATTGAGCTGTACTGTCTCCTCTGCCCTTAGCTGTAGCTGTCCACGTGGTACCTCCTCCTGGTTCTCCTTGTGCTCAACTGGTCAACTTTATAATAAAACAGGGGGAGGAGGTAGACCTGAGCTCCTGGCTTGTCTTCTGCTCCCTTCTGGGCAGAGCTGCCGAGTGAGCCACCTGCATCAGGGAACATTGGAATGTGGGTTTCACTTTTCCAACCAACCTCCATCTCTGGCATGACTGTAGCGTTCACTGCGCTGGGATTTCTCACACAGGAGCATGTTTGGGTTATGGAATAGGTCGCTGTCCACCCCCCCTTCTCCGGGATGAGCTTCAGAGGCTGGGATTGGGGCCAAGGCGAGGAGGAGGTGAGCGTGAGTAAGGTAAGGGAGGCCCACGGTCACAGGGGTGGCGGCGAGGATCTCTTTTTGTTTTCCCTGATATGATAACCCGGTCTGTGGTGTTGCAGTACTTTGTCACCAGACTTGTTTTAGTGTGTATATATGTGACCCCTCCCACGAAGCATATATACACAGGTATTAAATATATCTCTCTATATAATATTATATGTGTGTGGTATCGAAGGAATCTTTTAAATGAGGGTAAAGGAAAAGGACTCGGGCCAGGAAACGCAGTATCTCCAGATTAAATATGAAGACTCTTATTCGGGTTAGGGAAAGGGAAAAAAAGAACAAAGAGGGAAGGGTTTTATATAGATAGGTATAAACTTTGAGGTGGGACAGATTTCTCTGTTCACATTGTTGAAACCCCCTAGGATGTCCTTGCAGTTCCATCTGGGCGAAAGAGTATTATACTGCTAATTAGCTGGTAAAGTTTTGATGGTAAGGATTTGCTTATATTATTTAAAGAGCCATTGTGGAAGGCAGGAAGCTTCACACTTGGCTTGCCAGGCTTGCTTTATCAAGCCAAGAGGGTTTTCCCTTCAGCACGTTTCCATGTCCTTTGAGCAGAAGCGCTCAGCAACAGATAAACCTTGAGGTGTGGGGCTGCTTCAGTGAGGCACCTGTGAGACCCTCTGGTAACATTTCATTCATGTGAGGGGGATGGGAAAGAAAAATTCACAGCACAGGGTTGTCATTGAACAAAGAGGTGTTTTGTAACCTTAGAAGCAAACCTCCTCTCCTGTGAAATCACCACACAGAGCAGGGGCCGTTATTGACATCGACTTGTTAAATGCTGAAGGGCTTTAGTGAAAATACTTCTTTCTAAATCCTTTGGTGTAGGGGCGGGGATTTAAGTGGTGCTAGTTGGAGTTAACCTGACCTTTACAGGGGGAAGTGAAAAGACCAAAAAAAAAAAAATACCCTACTTAGCTTGTGTGAAACTGTATGTCAAAAAACCAGATGGGTTTTAGCAAGTGAAAGGAGAAGGTAGCAAGGGGATGCTGCAGTTCTGAGCTGGGTAGTTATGATTATGAGTCCTTTAATATGTCTTTGTATTAATATAATTTAAGAATACCACGCTTTACTATTAAAAAAAAAAAAAACTTAGTCTCTTTCATAAGGTCTAGTATCAGAATAATAACGTAGATGTTTTAACAACGTTTTTGTTTCTGTTCTTAAATAATAATAATAATAATAA